>JARJLF010000701.1:0-145085 GCA_029378395.1 Mycena leptocephala | reverse complement strand
TATTTTTTTCTTTCCATTCACTGCCAAATAAGAAGTCGAGGGACCAGAGAACCGAGGTTGGACGTGTGATCGGAGAATCGATGCAATTTGTGATCGGGGTTCGAATTGAAGGAGGGAATGTCTAAAACAGTTATCGTGCTGCTCTAGCCAGACCCCACTGAGTTCACCTCGACATTGAGCTGTGCTCGCCGTCGTCGGTCGTCTCTTCGTTGGTGTGATGGTGTCAGGAGGAGGTGTGTGAGTTCAAGGCCCCTCCATTGCGTCCATTCCACCTTCAGCACCGAGTGTACCTGGTCAGGGCTGATGTGCATAAAGAAGTGTGATCTCCAGGGTGTCTTCTAAGTATTCCACCATTCAGCACCGAGTGTACCTGGTCAGGGTTGATGTACTTACAGAAGTGTGATTCCATGGTGTCTTCGATTATTCCCCATTCAGCACGAGTGTACCTGGTCGAAGTCTCAGTGTTGCCGACAGATCTTTGCTAATAGTACAACTCCTCGAATATTGCGCACTGGACTCTGAACATGCGAGCTGCGATTGGGATCTTCGCTGTCTACATTCTCCGGGGTAATTTACAGGTATTTTCCATTCTAGATTCCGTCGACGGAATAGAGGTGATTTGATATGATTTTTTCTTTCCATTCACTGCCAAATAAGAAGTCGAGGGACCAGAGAACCGAGGTTGGACGTGATCGGAGAATCAATGCAATTTGTGATCGGGGGTTCGAATTGTAGGAGGGAAGTCTAAACCAGGTTATAGAGACCACGATGAGGACGGAAGATTTTCAAGCCTGGCTCCCTCAACGAATTGAAAAACCCGAGGTCGCAAAGAAGTAAACCGAGGATCATTGATGGATATCAAGTTGAAGTTGCGCCGCCCAAACACCACCACTTGACTCTGCCCGGGACATCGCACCAAGTGCAAGCGCATTCGCCTCCAGTGAGATCGCGCCCTGCCTGTAGTATGTGGATTAGCTTTCGACCAAGTAAACTCAGTGTTAAACGGTGGAATAACCCCTCGAAAGTCATACCCGAATTGGACTATCAGTCAAAGATCTATCAGCACTGAGCAGGCGTGGGTTCGCTGGTCCGGTGACTTCACGCTGTTTCTGTATTGCGGATTAGTCTGGAGCCATAGTATTATTTGCACATGTATTCAGCTAGTCTCACACCACTTCATAGATTGAGACAAAACATTTCCCACCTCTGGATCGCTGCAATACTGTGTCAATTTAACTATAGGCAGAAATTCGTAACCGGTCAAATTTGGGTCAGCAAAGGGTCGTACTTTAATGTTTTGGCACGTTCATGGTGGTGGATGCCAAGTATTAATTAATCACACGATATTGTTTTCGTACCTCTCAGAAAATTCCACACCCAATCTTCACGTGCTTTTAAAGTCTCACCATCGTTGATGCGAGTAGGGTTGTGCACATGTACCGTATGTTTCGGGAAAATTTGCACCTCTTTGACTCCCACATAATTCGCACCTCCACGTCGAAACGATCGGTACGGAGGGCAGCACCTTTTAGGCTTCGACCAGGTACACTCGGTGCTGAAGGGTGGAATGGACGCAATGGAGGAGCCTTGAACTCACTCGGGAGTTGTATCTCAGCCGAAGATCTGTCGGCAACATTGAGACATCGACCAGGTACACTCGGTGCTGAATGGTGGAATGGACGCAATGGAGGGGCTTTGAACTCACTCGGGATTGTACTATCAGCCGAAGATCTGTCGGCAACATTGAGACTTCGACCAGGTACACTCGGTGCTGAAGGGCGAAATGTACCTTAGACCCGAGTTCAATTTATCGCCTGGATCTCCCTAGTTGGACGCCCTAACCCCAAAGGGAGACGGTTTCATTCATCCACTGTAACTGCAGTATTTAATGCGAGTCCTCAGGCTTATCTCGCCAAGCTCCCAATGGATCACTTCTTAATCACCGGCGCGCTGCAGCCTCCCCGCTCGGACGTTGACGTTCCGCCCGAACGCCGCGAGATCAACGCCTTCATCAGGGGGGACCCAGACCACCAATACGAATTTGACCTCTTCGTTCAAGCCCTTTGCAAGTTAATGCTTCAAAGTATTCACGCATCGATTAACTGTATCCTAGCTGATATCCAGGAGTCGAATATCAAGGATCCTGATTCGTATTACCAAATGTGCGGCATCCATGGTCTCCCTTCATCCCATGGAGTGGCTCCATCAGTGACAGCGGGCCGGAGTGCCTAGTGGAAGTTTCGGGGCTATTGCACTCATACAAACGTTTTCCCCACCTGGCACCGCCCTTATGTTGCTTTAATCGAAGTAATCGCATTCTACTTGTTCGTCACGGACTTGGACTGATTACTTCCACAGCAAGTAATCCAAGTGCATGCCTTGAAAATAGCCAACACCTATACGGACGCAAATTTGAGAGGTCTTATGGTTGCCCGCTAACCGACTTCGTTTACCTTACTGGGATTGGGGCGTCAATGCTGTCCCCCCGCCAGAGATTATCGAATTGCCCAAACTTGAAGTACTACAGCCGCCCAGCGGCAGACCAGGCCGCGTGCCAAACCCGTTCCTCGCATACACATTTCCACTGGAATTCTTTGCCCAACCCGCGGAATCATTCGCCGAGCAACCTGCGCTCGCGTGTGGCCGAAAACTTTACGGTGCCCGACCACAGTAACGGCAGATGCGCAAACCAACCTAGCACGGCTGAGGGCGTGGTGTCCTTCATCGACAATTGTAGTCTGCAGATGCTCATGCGTGATCCTTATCAGTGTCCTTCAAGTAAATCAGTCCGAGCTTACCGGAAAGCTTTTCAATGCTGACACGGAAGACTACCTGGAAGGAGTTCAGCAACCGTAGCATTGGCACAGGTGTGGGCAGGCCAACAGTCTCGAATCTGTCCATGATTATCTCCACGCGTGCGTATAATTTCTCCAGTAAAACTTGTGCCGAATCCCCTACAGTTGGATTGGCGGCGACCCGGCCACGGTCCAGGGGGTCACATGCGGCAGCCGAGGGCCTCCGCTTTTGATCCCATTTTCTGGCTCCACCATGCATATGTCGACCGACTGCTTGCGCTTTGGTCTGCGATGAACCCTGACGCTTGGGTTACGCCTGGACCGGCGATAGACGGGACATTCACAATTCCCTGGGCAAAAACTCTGACCGTCGACACTGGTGTGTTTCGTATTCTTACTCATTCTATATTGGGACTGAAAGGCCCTCGGCACAGACCTGACCCCATTCTGGAGAGACCAAAAGAAGTATTGGTCATCAGCCGACGTAAAGACCACCGCCGTGTTCAACTACAGGTATACCGATTTCGACAACCTGGACATGACCGATCGCGAGACGGTGTACAGTAGCATTTACACGACGGTTTCGCGTCTGTACAATAAGCAGGTGTCTCCCCTGCGCGCGACCCCGCACGCTGTCATCACATCGAAGGACAATCGCTGGTTCGTTTCACACGCAGTCGCGGGCTACCGCCAATCAGGGATACGGTTAACAACGAGCAGTCAAGGGACTGGACCGCACGCATCCAGGTCGAAAAATATGCATTAAACGGAAGCTTCTCCACTTACATCTTCCTCGGACCCGTTCCCTCCGACTCGAGCGAGTGGTATAGCTCCCCGTCTTTTGTTGGATCGGATTCCGTCTTCAGCGACCACCAAGCTCTGGGGGTGCAATCAGATGGGGTGGGCCACTGTGCAAACTGCCAACAGCAAGCTGCGGCGCGGGTCGTCGTTGAGGGCTTTGTGCACCTCAACACAGCCCTCGCGCGCCGCATCGCCGACCCAGATGAAAACATTACATCATTCGACCCCGTGGATGTGGTGCCGTACTTGAAGGAGCATCTCTCCTGGCGAGTGCTGTCCGGTCACAACGCGCCCATTGCCGCGGCGGGAATTCCTTCGCTTGATGTGCAAGTCTCTGCCACTCCAATGTGGATACGCCATGGGGACAAGATACGCTCGTATGGCCAGCCGGAGTTCTTCCCAGAGGTTACAGAAGGCCGCAATGCGTGAAGACCCGGCTAGGAACCAATAGCTACAATGGCGGGAATATATATGAAGGGCCGGCAGGAGTATATTGTTTTGGATGTCTTTGGAACCAGGCTTTTTTTTTTTTTGCTTTTATATACTGTGTAAAATGCAACTTTCATGACGACTTGAAACCGAAGGATACCTAAAACTCATGTTCTTCCTCAAGCAAATACAGACGAAAATCTGGACGTTTGGTGGATACCAGTTGGAAGGACGCCATGAAATACACGATGGTGTTTCGTTGCTAGGATGCAAAAATTTGAACTAGCAATTTGGACACTCACTTGTCATCCCCTGTACCTATATTTGTGATTATGATCGAGACGGAAGAAGCAGTCAACCTTTTCTGTATTCTCCCCGCGTCCGCACCATGGGTACGCCTAGTCTACGTCTGGCCGACCATACTCGAGTCTTGAGAGTGACGTTTTCGGCTTGCAAAACGGGCTTGGGCTTGGATTTGGGTGTAGCGCCAAGCCCAAGTCCGGCATATCGGCTTGCAAGCCCGTTTGATGGCTTGGCAAGCCCGTTCGCTCCTTAACTCCTACCAGAAAACCAACGGGCTTGCGGATATTCCTCGCGTTCCTAAGACTGCACGTTCAATTCAAGTGACCCTGATGCATACAAGAGTGCTCTACTTCGCAGGCTTGCCATTTTTTAAATATTATGTTGCTCACTAATGCGCAAATACTTTGTCGTAGCTGGGATGACCCGAGTGACAATGTCAATTTCCCATAGAAGTCCGGGCTTGCCTCGGTCAGAGCACTCTCCTGGTATTTATCCATCATTTGGGAACACACATTTCCTCGCAATGCAACTTTGCCTGCTCACGGGGATAATTCTTTGGTTATATCAGTGTGAAACAGACGAAAGTCAGACGAACGCCGACGCAAAGCTGGCCAGTCCATGGGAGTACTACGGGTCGCTTATGGTTCTAAGCCTGCCTATGATTCCGCTGACCACTTTGAACATCTACGATATCACAAGTTGAATCTTTCAGCGAAAGTATTAACACAAACATATCTCCGTCACTATGACCTACCTACCACACGCCGCAATGACTTGCACGAATATAAATTTGGCATGAGGTAGAAATCAACTATCCGAATGCCATTCATCACGGAGAAAATGCAAATGAATTGAACCCAATGCACTCACCTTTCATACCAGAGTCTCGTAGGGTATGAAGTGAATTGTAGCCCTCGGAAGGGCAAAAATAGTTCGCCGCGTCAGGTTGGCGCGGCGGGATGCGGCGGTGACGCGGCGGTCCAAAAATTAGCGACCGCCGTGCGTACGCTCCGTGGGCTCCAGCTACAGGATATACATACAGTAGGTACCCAAGTATATTAGCATATGATGGCAAAGGAATAGGCCTATATACTTGCGTGTACATCGTGCTAGTCACCGCAAAGTAATCTTGTACGCGGCAGTGACGCGGCGGTATGCGGCGAAGTGCATGGTAAATTCGCCGCGTCCCACCTCTTTGACGCGGCGATAGCGCCGCCACGCGGCGGTCAGCGCGGTCAACATAGGCGACGCGGCCATACAAAATGTGACGCGGCTGTTTTCAACATGACGCCGGTCCCAAGTGTCAACGCGGCACTACAGCGGCGCCAACTCGACCTTCGCAAAACCAACTGAACTCACATTCACTCATTATTTAGCCTGAAATCTTCTTCCTCACAACTCCTGTTCATTCACTCCTGCTGCACAGGTTTCTTGTTCAAGCAACGGGCCATTTTGACGCCATCACACCAGTTGACTATTTCAGGCCGCTACCACGCCTCTCCACGACTCCAATACGCAAGATAAAGTCAGCGCAGGTTATCATGCTGTGTAATATGGCAGGGACTCGGTAGAAAATGTTGGGAAACATGCACGTACAGCGGTGCGGCCGCGCCAAACCTACGAAATCAGTAACATTGCCTTCACTGACTCGACACTGTTCTTGTCAAAAATAGCGACCCTCAATCGGTCTGGAGGGTACAATGATATCGCCAATCCCTCAGAATTGGATTTGGATAAAATAGGGCACCTAAAAGACGAACGGCGCCGCGCGGCCAGGTGCAAAATGCGACAACTGCAATGGCGGCAAAGCATTTTCTGGCGGAGTCTCAGCAGTTTCAAGTGCCGCAACATAGAGATATGAGCTTGTAATTGTTATACCATATATTTTGTTTGGAGACTTGAGCTTTGAGGGCAGTCGGCGCGGTGCGGCGAAGTGCACAGTGGCGCCGCGTCAGCCAATCAGCGCCGATACGGCAGTTGAGACGCCCTAGTCTGCCATAATGTATATTCCATTCATGAATTTGTGTCTAGTGAGCCCCCGAATTGAAGTCCTTCTTCGTCTGTCCTCGACGCTGTCCATACGCTGAATGTTAATTGCACAGCCACTTGTTCAAACTTGGGGATGCACGTAGGTTCATAGTGAGTTCCGGAATGAGTTTGAAAAAGCATGCACAGGAGCACTGGAAAACATCAATCTTCCTCAGGGACTTACTCAGAATGCTGAGATTGAACCATTTGTGAGGTTATGGATGTTTAGTGCAAACACGCGGTGCAGAATATCTCAACCTGCACGCCACTCCTTAGTTCCCTTGCGCCGAATAAGTCCTAATCTTTGAATTCACCAAAGAAGACTCGGAATCTGCTCGAAAAAAATACCGCTAGGAAAATACCTTGAAAAGTGCTAGAAAGATGCTGTACGCCAAAAATTGGACATGTCTCCTTGCATATCAGTTGACGCTGTTCTCTTGGGATTCATACCCCAAAATTTGGTGGGGAGTAGGTCATGGAGTGTAGGAGTCTCCAGTAGGAACGGTGAGTTGAGATATTTAATCTAGGCGATGATCGGCGCGGCGGGCGCAGTGGTTCTGACGCGGCGGTGGCTGTGCTACTGTCGCAACAAGAGGGTAAACCGCCGCGCTGCTTCCAGCTCCTTCCAGCTTGTTTTCTTGCCCTTGTACAAGCTTTGGCGAGATTAATCGGTGTACATACATCCCTGAGCAACCCCAAACCCGTGCAATACATCAGGTAGGCAAATCAAGAATGTATCCCAATCTTTGACTAGATTGTCCTTAGTCAACCAGTTTCACGTCGAAACATCCAACAATACTTCAATTTCCTTAATTTGCGATAAAACCACCGTCCGAGGCCACTGTGTGGAGGAACAATGTGGATCGAATTACGGTCACGAAATTAGCTACGGGTAGTTTGCGGGTCAGCTCGCGGTGGTCTGACATATTTGAGAACAATTTAGCCTTTCAAACTTGCACAGACTGCGATTGAAACGAGCGTCGAAGAATATCGGAAAGAAATGGAATGAGAGACAGTACGATGTTGCAACACGAAGTAGACTTCTCGGGTTCAATTCTACCTTCTGCACGAGAGTCTGAACCAAAAGGACAAACCTGCCGCACGAAAAACACTTTACCGAATGAGCAAGGCCCATCAGTACAATCACCACACTGCGATGGTTTTTCAAGGTGTCTCTCGTGCCTTCTGCTAAATGAAATCCTTCGCCAGCGGCGGCTCTTCTTCGTTAGGATAGAGTATATACGATGTACTACGTTTGTAGGGAAAATTCGATCCTATCTTCCTAATCAGCTGCGGTCGTCGAAACTCTTTCCAAAATTATTCGTGCCTGAGCTCACGGAGTCCAGACAAATCTTCCCACAACTCCGCTCCCGCATTGATATTAGGTTTGAATAGGCTTTGACCTATCTGCTCGAACACAAGTCCCCAATTTTCATCTGCCAACTGCGGGGATACGAAAATGTCAATGTTGCATCAATGTCCAGTGACGCGGTACTGATGTACGACTGCGGCAGCATTGCAGGGAATTTAGGAGCACCTGGTCCGGAAAAATGGTATGTCTTCAGCGCCTCATAAAATCGACTGTACACGGCGATTGGTAACACCGAGAGCGGTGGCTGGAGGAGCGTATTCGCAGTGCGATGATCTTTTCGGCTCACAATGTCTACAATGGCGATGAGAGGCAACAGCAACTTGGCGCGATCTTACAGCGGCTGCGATCAGATATATCGTAGCTTAGCATACTATGTGGTTGAGATATTTAGGCTACTACAAGTTGAATATCACGGTATAAGTATCAGCGGCGATGGCGCGGCGATGCAGATTGAAGACGCGGCAGTCACCAGTGAGGACCGGCGATCGGATGTTGAGACGCGGCGGTGGTACTAGTGACGCGGCGGTGACGAGGCGCGGATCGGCGGACGCGGTGAAATATCCTAGCCCCACATAAATGATCAAAAGCGAAACAAAAACGGGGATGGCGTGTATGCAGGAGGGCACACGAACACGTGAGGTGTGCGCACGAATGCAAGAGGGAAAGACAATAAAATTAACATGCATCTCAATTCGAAGACAAGCCCATCTGCAATCTTGACTTTTATACGTGAATACAGGCAAGAAGTACTGCTCCTGAGTCAAGCTTAAGGCGTCGCAAAGAGCACTTGAGCCTGAGCGCTGGGGGGGGGAAGGAAGTGGGAACAATGAATTGATATCTGAGGAAGAATAATCAAGCGAAAGTAATGCTCGAGAGCACAGTTGCAGAAGCGCGAGGAGGCTGGTCGCCGGGGTCTGGCACTAGAAGCAGAAGCAAAAGTGTCGGATCGATGGAGTAGACCGGCTCGGATGGCGGGACATCAAGGGAGGGGACGAGTGCAGTATGGAGTTGAGGGTGGTGTACGCGAGGTGAAAGAGAGCGTGAGGCGCAAGATCAATACGAGGGGGGTAATAGAAGTGCGGGGAGTGCGAGATTGTGGGAGTGTGAACGCGAGCACAAGACGAGGGTCGAGTACAAGCCCGCGTCAAGTGGAAGCAGCGCACGGGTGTACCAGTGTAAGGTGGCGAGATCGAGGAAGTTCGGGAGGAAGTTCAAGGCTGCGGCGCGTGCGGGGCGGTACGGATCGTACGAGCGCGAAAGCGTGGGTGTTCGCTCCGGGTAGAACTTTAAGCGTGTAGTAGAGCAGGAGGCACAATGCGGATGGCGAGGGTCGGTGTCGGCGTCGGCGGGCGGGACTCGGAGGGAAACAGCAAGCAGTCCGATTGTGGAATCAAAAGAGTCGAGACCCACCAACTATCTGAAGTGGTGGATAAAAAGAGTGAGAATCGGGAAGGGTTTGGTATCAACGAGAGGGAAGGACTCGGAGTCGCGAGCGGTGTGTATGTGGCATACATAGTCCCAGTCTGTTAACTCAGAGCATGTGAACCGTGTGAAGCAACGAAGGCATGTCTAGATGGTTGCGCACCCGTTCGCCAAGTCCATTTCCATCTGCTAGCCCAGAGGGGCCATCGTCCCAAACCTGCGGTTCATTCATTCCACCCGGCGGCGGCACCCGCCTGACGAGGAGCTTGGACTGGAAGACACTGCAGAGCAATCTTTCTGTTGGTGGTGCAATCCGGCATCTAGTAGAAGTTGCTGGAAAGCTTACTGATGCTGACTGATTGGGTCATACATTGCCGAGTATTGCGATATCCCCTTTTCATTACTCCTGTTTAAAATTTACCTTGCAGGCCAATCGCTTTTACAGCCGACTCAAGGTATCCTGCTGACAACTGGCGGTTCAACTCCGCCCAATGGTATTAGAGGTTGACTTTGAGAGTTTTGTGCTCCTGCATTGGACAGGCAATCACTCCGGCTCATCGCGTGCACGAGGAAATCGGAAAGCCTCACGGCGTAAAATGGAGATAGATCTGAGAAATTCTCTCTTAGAACAATGAAAGATCTAACCAACTCCAAGAGTCAACCTCCTGCTCGAGTTGACGGCGCTATTTTGTTCTGCTTCTTCCTTTTCCACAAGAACCAGCTGTGACTGGATGATATATCTGATGATTGACGAAGTTCTATGGATTTGGGAGGAGCAGGGCTAACACCCTCTGTGTAGTCGGCGGCACCGGATGATATTTCCGGTTCGAGAGCCCAGCATGCATCATCGAAAAGTGTGAATCCGGGCCACTTCTATCCTGGCTGTCAGCAAGAAGGGTTGCAGGTGAAATTGTTCGCAGTTGTACCGGATGTGGGTATTTCGATATTTGAACCATCTTGGTGGTACGCAACCCTCGCACGCTTGACACAGGGTTCAGTCCCTTTTGCCTGATATGTGCTTTTTTTGAGCCCCAGGACGTTCTATTGCTGTAATGTCCCATGCTGTTCTGCGGCATAGTTTGCCATGGCAAGATTATTACCGTAAGGCTGACGTTGAATTTCAGGCGAGGGTCTGGCAAATGACTTGTTTTTAACAAAAGAAAAAGATATGTTACGGTCATTGGCGGAAAAAAAGGAGCGGTGTTGACGATGGGAGTGAGAATAGACAATCTAGGCTATGCATTTGGTAGAATGTACTCGAAGAACACATTCAACAGCCCGCCTCACAGCTTATACATTCGGATCACTGGGACGAGTACATCGGCAAGAAGCTGTATGACAGGCTGTGTATGTGGGCTGTGTTCTTTAAGCGCCGGCTCCCGCTACTCTTCCCTTGCTCCCACCTCGCCTCCTACTCGTGAATGGCCTCAATCTATATCTCCGATGCACTTGTCTGTTGGGATCCCAATTCCAATCAGGCGGTTACGAAAACAGAAGAGAATCGTCTTGAGGGAGGAAGATGGGCGCTAATGCTGAATGGCTTTTTGTCTCCCTCCCCAGGTCGCACTTTGGATCGGGTTTACACCTCTTTGGGAAAAGTCCTCGAGACAACGGCCAACCGCGCAGCATACAGTTTTGGCCTGGGACCGCACATCGTGGCCCAGAAAATTAAATCTTACTTCGGAAGCGGTGAAGAACGGCTTCTCCAGCTGGAATCTTTACGCACCTCGATCCTACCAAAACTGGAGAAATGGTGCCACAAGCTGATGAGATATGCTCTTCCGTGCGTGTTCTATATAATTTGAAAACTGCGTGTAGTGATGGACATCAGAACTGAATCTGCCGATACTCAGTGTCAGGCCTTCAAAGACATCGTGGAAATTGTTACTCTCTTTCCCGGGCTCCGTGCACTTTGTCTCCATGCAAAATATATAGAAGGTGCAACATCAACTGAAGACATTTCTTCGCTGTGGAGCCGGGTTAACGGTCCCCTTGATGATGAATGGACATTCTGGCAAATGTTGGCTGCAACCTGCTTGGCCGATACCACAATCTCGACGAACATGGAGGCCAGTACTGTTTCACAGCTCACCTCCTGTGATGCAGGGGGACTCAGTGTGCTTGAACGGTTTTTAGTTGAATATGACTGCTCGTGAGTGACCGACCAATCCATCAATTGAATCTGTTCTGATTTCAGTTCTGATCTCACCATTGAAGAGCTTCAATATTTTCCAGGGCACTCTGCATCAGATATCTTGGGGGAATTCTTGACTTACCAGGGTTTTGGTCAGAGACAGGGACCGTACACTCTGATGTTGCGAAAAAGTTATGTGGTCTAATGACCCAAGTGCTCAAGGACATCGGGGTCGACATCCTGGCACTGGGCCCTGCCGAGGGATCGGAACCACCATTTGACTATGAGGGTGTTGACTTTCTTGCCACGACGATTCTCACTGGTCTGTTGAGCTGGTTGGGCAAACTTGATCCTCAGGATTGGCTCTTGCAAGCTTGGTTTGAATGTTGCCGTGAATTTGTTCAGTTATTGCGAAGGTAGGTATAATTATATTATCCATAACCCTTATAGATGAATATTCTCCAGACCTCGTGCTGAAGAGCTCCTTCCCAATTCTTATGCATTTGCAGCTGCCAAATTTGAAGATGTCTTGCCAAGCAGTTATCAAAAAGGAGAGTTGAATGTCATAGTTGATGGGTGAGACAGTTGAAAAGCTGGTGTGGAAGGTATTGATATTTGCCTTAATGCGAACAGGGAACACACAACCTCAGCCAATCAAGATACACCCGACGATCACTTAGCGGAAATGAGCTGTGAAAACAATTCCACAAATAGTTTCCACTCGGATCACTCGCAAGTCGATAAGTCAGAAGACCATGATTCACTACAAGAGGATGATAGCGATGCACAGAGCCAGAATTCTGGTCTCGACTCAGTTGAAGACAATATTTCATGCAACTCAGGAGATGAGAGTCAGGACTGTATTGGACAATGTGTAAGATTATTTTGTCTTTTAAAAGTGTCCCCGACTGAGCATAGCTAGGATCATGATATTGACGATGCCGGGAATGTACCACCTGGGCCAGATGTTGGTCAAAGTTCACATTTATATAAAGATCCAGTCAGTGCACAAATTATTCGATATTTGCCAAACTTAACAGGAATTTACAGACAAGTGGAATTGTGGTAGCTGAACTGCACACAAGTTCCTCACCCCTCACAGCAACACTACTAAAGCAGCTGAAGGAGCAAAAATTGGCACTACACGAAAAAGAGAGGGAGCTCGGTGACAATCATGCAGACACCCTGGATGCTATGGAAAGGCTGGCGTGGACATATCATGAAGTAGGCCAATTGCGGCAGGCCAAAGTTCTGAACGTTTCAGTGCTTCAGAAACGAAGTACTATTCTGGGAGAAGAACATCCAGGCACTCTGAGAACCATGGCCGATCTGGCAGCGACATACCACCGACTCGGCCAGTTTGAGACAGCAGCAGAAATCCAAACATCAGCACTGGAAAAGCAGAGGCACCTTCTGGGTGAAGACCATCCAGACACTCTGCGTACTATGAGCAATTGGCAGGGACATACGCAGAACTAGGGCAATTCACACAGGCAGAGGCACTTGGGCTTGAAGTGCTCGAAAAGCAGAGGCACATTGTGGGTGAAGATAGTCCGGACATTCTAAAGGCCATGTATTGTCTGGCATTGACATATCACAAGTCGGGTCGGTCTGAGGAGGCACAGAGACTCTTGGTTTCGGTGTTGGATAGGCAGAGGATGATTCTGGGTGAAGCTGACCAAAACACTTTAAGGACCATGAAAAGCAGAGGCACATTGTGGGTGAAGATAGTCCGGACATTCTAAAGGCCATGTATTGTCTGGCATTGACATATCACAAGTCGGGTCGGTCTGAGGAGGCACAGAGACTCTTGGTTTCGGTGTTGGATAGGCAGAGGATGATTCTGGGTGAAGCTGACCAAAACACTTTAAGGACCATGGGTAATTTAGCATCGACATACCACGACCTAGACCAGTTTCACGAGGCAGAGGCACTGAAGGTTTTAGTGCTGGAGAAGCGTAGGGAACTGCTGGGTGAAGACCATCCCGAGACTCTACGGGCCATGGGCAGTTTGGCAGCGACATGCGGCAATATAGGCCAGTTCATGCAAGCGGAAAAGCTTGAGGCTGAGGCGCTCGAGAAGTATAGGAAGCTTCTGGGTGAAGATAATCCAGAAACTATTTGGATTATGCGCAATCTTGCATTGACATACCGCAGCCTTGATAAAGTGCCAGAGGCAGAAGAGCTGGAAAGACTTGTTGAATATCACAAAGTGTAGATAACATGTATTCTACTGTGGAGGTAGATCTCCTTTCATTGTTCATGTTCAGGTTGGGGTTTGTTGAAATTCATGAAGTCTATCAGATTCGACTCGCGGTTAATCCAGTAAACCTGAGATATATAGCAGAAAGCCAGTAGACGCCGAACGTTCATATCGACACATTTCATTTATTTGCAAGCGAGCTGGATGATTCTATTAATGTAGGAAAACGGGAGATGGATGGAAAGTCAGAGGGTTATGATCACCGACAAGGGCAAGGGAACCTAAGTGATTGATGATTAATTCGGTGTGCCGGAGCCAGATATTAATTTCAATGCGAGCGCTAGTGCTAGTGTGAATGTTAACAAGACCCCGGGCACCCAAATATATAACCATGCCTCAGCATGCGTATGGTTTTCCTCGGATTGGAGATGAAAGCTGGATTCTAGATAAGTAGCACTGCAACAAGAATTAGCCGGTGTGGGCGTGGGCGGTCGAATTGCACATGTGCGCAACCTCAAAGAGCAGGATTCAATCTTGAAATATAGAATTTATCAGGAGTACATCTAGAGGTGAAAGTAGAAACAGAAAGAAGGGGCAGACAGAAAGACTCAAAACGCGCCAGGTGCAAGGTGTAAGAACACTAATCTGGACGACAAGCAAGAGCGAAAACAAGGAATGGTGCAAGGAATTTAAAGACCATCCCAACTCTCATTTGCTCACTCGCTCGCTCGCAAGAGGTCTGGTAGGAGTCCTTTCCTAGTTAGGCCTAAGAGGCAGGCAGATCATTAGGCTGAGTCTATGCTGGAGTCTGGACGCGGTTTGCGGAGGAGGCAAGAATGATTCTGAACGAATCGCGGAAGAGTTGCGAACAAGAACAAATAGCTATGTACTGGTTACCCGATGTTAGCGGGAGATATATATAATCGAAAAGAAGGAAAGACCGGGAGCAGCACCAGAAGGACGCGCCAGACAGCTAGTTGGCTAGCTGCACTCGTATTGGATTGATGGAGGGATGGGGAAGTGGGTACATTAGAGAGCATGAGGGAAAGTGCGAGAACATTTGTCCCTGCGTTGACCAGGTCGCTTTTGAATTGAAATTCAATGGAAGCATCCGCATACCGAAGGGGCTTAGATTCCAAGTCCAGTTCCAGATGACCACGGCAACCTGCTGACCGAAACAAAGAATCAGTGCCAAAGGCTTAAGGAAACGAATTGCTAATAGGTCCATACCGCGGGTGCATGTCCTGTAATCCTAGAATACCGCGTGAGATCGATGGATTAAGGCATTGCACATTGAGTCATATCAGGAGCGTGGGCAAATATTGATTGGATTTTGTTGGCAAGCTATGAGAGTAAATCTGCGCCAAAGGGAAAGGACTTCTTCTGTGAACACGGGCATGGATGATGTGTGATTTGGGATTCGGTGTACTGTAACTGTAGACAAATAGACATCGATATCAGCGGAAATGTTAAACTGTAGCATACGCCCGGATATATAATCAGCACTGGCACTTGGCCGCAGAGTCGGAGTCGAATGTCGATATCAATAGTCGGCAGTCGAATTGGGCATAGGTTTAAAATACATATAGAATTATGATTTATTGGAACTAGGAAGAAAAATGTACCGACGGATGGACGGACTCGCTACGCCACTCCATCTCAACTGTAGGAATTGAAGATCGTCTCGACTCAAGGTCATGCTTGCTCGCCAAAGCCTGCTAGTTGGATTCATGCTCCAAGGCTCAAGTCAGTTGTGGAGACGCAGAGGAGCAGACGAGGCCGAGTCAAGGCAGCAGGAGTCAGGAGTCCCGGCGAGTGAGACCGCAGCGTGGAGGATACAAGGGCATCGAGCCTAAAGAAGGCAAGAACAACGAATGGCCATGGATCCGGAATAGACTCGGATCGGATGGCGCAGATGCGTGCTACAAGGGATACGCGTCCTAAACGGAAACGAAAGCATGAGTGAAAGAGCTGGAGCTGCAGGAGCACGAGGGATCGACTGGCACGAGGAGCGAGTAGTGATATAGAGATCATGATCATGATAGATACGGCGTGAGGAGCAGCGCACATGAGTGCAGCAGCACTGGGAGAACTTGAAGCGTGAGCGCGGAGAACAGGAACAAGTGCGGAATGCGGGGAGCAAGAGTGCAGAATGCGGGAGCAGAGTTAGGACCGGATGGCGTGGGTGGGAGCTGGCGGCGACAGGGTGGAAGCTCGCGGCGGCAGCTTGGGTGTGGGCGTGGGCATCGGGCGTCGGGCGGTGGCGGGGCTGGAGAGAGAGGAGGGAGACGAGAACACGGAACAACACGAGTGGGTCCCCGGGTAGATCGGAATGATATTTGAACTCAGGAGGGGCAGGCTGTTTGGAATGCTGGAACATCAAAACCAAGGTGAGCGAGAACTGCAGACGCCGTCGCCACGGAGTCGAGGCGTGGAGCAAGGCGACTCAGAGCGCCGTGGGTGCATTTGGTGTCTGTTAGCTAGGACGCATGTACACTGTACACAATGCGAGGCAGATCTGGATAGGTACACACCGGAAGACCAACCCCACTCCCATCTGCTATCCCACCACCGGCATCGTCCCAAAGGTCGCGCCTCTTTCCGCCCGACGACGAGCTCGCAGCCTCGCATCCTCGGAGTGGGGGGACAGAGCGAGTGATTTCAAGTTTTGTCGGCAGTGGATCCGGCCGTTCAAGTGAGTGCGTGCGTTCTGCGGGAAGAAATTGAAAATGACGATGAGAGGAAGGGAGAAGGGAAGACACCGGATCACACGGCCCGAGGGCTGCATCGCCACCCTTTTTCTCTCCCACCATCGGAGTTCGCTCGACCCTCCTCTAATCTCCCGAAACCCCTAGCATCTTGTCTTCCGAATGCTGGTAATACTCATCTGGGTTAATACGACGATGCGCGGGCCCCGGATGCCGCGTATGGTCAATAATGTGACAATGTCCTCCGAGTCTCTGTTCATCTCGGGCTCGTCTCCGATCTCAACGTATCGCCCATTTCCCTTTATTTTGGCCCGTTTTCTTTCTCAGCGCTGGGAGCTCCCCTCAGCCGGGCGCCGAATCCAACATCTCTCGTGCCATCTATCTCGCTGGGACTCGCTCCGGGCGAGCACTGAAACCGAGGCTCCTCTCAAAAGACTGATACTGCATGCCACTCCGATTTGAATTCACACCGGCCAACAATGAATCCCAGACCAACCCCGCGTGCATCTGTAGCCCGATCCTATTTCGTCTGTTTCACCTGTTACTTTTGCCCATCCCCGCCTTTACTTCGTGCTCTATCATTCAATATAACTCAACTGCAGACTTGCCGCCATGCGGTGCTACTGCTCGTTCAAGTCCCCGCTCCGGTGCGTCTCACCCTCTTTGCCTTCGTGCCTTAGCGTCATACAGTCACGGCGAAAATTGTTGCCCATACCAAAAAAGGTAACTCTGTGATGGCTCACAATAAATGTGTGGTGAACAAAATACTGGCTAATGCTTGGGTAGAGGGGTATTCAGATGTTGTATATGAGCTAAAATACCACTTATTTTGAAATGCACTTGGCCTTGGATGCACAGTTATACGGGTCATCAGGCTACCACAAAATCCCAGTGGGGGAGCAATTTCTGGGATTTGGTGCACCAAAGTAGCATATATTATGAATCTGATACAACATCTGGCCAATATTGTAGCTCAGAAGTCACCAGTGGTTGGTCCACAGTGTGTTTTTTTATGAGCCATCACAAAATTTCCTTTTTTTTTGGTATGGACAACAATTTTCGCCGTGACTGTATCCTGCTTCCTGATACCTTGCCCTTTTCTATTCACATTCAAGTCCACGCCTATCTTCCTCCCTGACTCATGCTCTCCTTGCTGCTCCAAGCTCCTGCTCTGCTTGAACTGCGATTATTCTTATCCAGCTCGCCTCGTCTTCCAACGTTTAACATCCAACATCTGAGAATTCCCGCACGCCCGCGGGCTGCTTGCAGCGTGGTGGGCCCATCGGTGTCCGTCTGGATCTGTCCTGCGCTTGTCCTGGTATGTTTTAAAAAAAACCAGCAAATACCGTCTTTCCTCTCACACTGCTTCCACCTCCCCCTCTCCACTGCGAAATCCTAACGCCAACTTTCGTCTTCGGTCTTTCGTTCCACATTTCTATCCAGGCAGGCACCACCCTCCATAGGTCCCGTGTCTCCAGCTTGTGTTCATCTTTGCGCTTGTCTTTGACGTCCTCTTCGTTGTGATGTTCCGCACTCCGCGTATATCCTTGACTCTTGCACTCCGTGATGTTCTTGTTCTCAAATTCCAAGGTGGACGATGTCATTCCTCACCGTTCTGAGCCGTCCACCGTTTGATACGGTACTGCTCTACGCTTTGGTTCCTCCTCGAGTTTGCCTGTGATTGTCCATCCAACCTCTGCGCTTCGCATTCCGTTTCGATGCGATGGTGGTTCCCTAGGGCCCTAGAACCGTTCTACGACATGTGCGACTACTCCCATACCTTTTGCCCTTTTGCCCTTAGTGTGATCGAGTACGCTGCACGCGGGAGGGGGGCGGGCTGTTTGCGCACTTCGCACACACACGAGGACTGTACTCGGGAAGTGCACCCAATATTATGAGTGATAACTCGTATTCATCCGAGTCTGAGTCTGCGTCTGATTCCACTCAAATGCTGTCGCGCAGGCGGTGGGAGCGAAGGCACGGTGGATTTGCGTGTTGCGATGCAGGATTGAGACAAGGCCATGTGATGGATGTAGTAAGCCAACGGAGAATGGGTTGCGGTAGAGGGAGGTGCGTACGAGGTCAGGCTGATTTTGATGGTAGTAATGAGCCCTCGCGGTGGCGATCTGTGTTAATTCCGGTGTTAATTTACGTACATGGTGTATGCAATTTTCCTCGACCTGCGAATACTGTGAGCACTGATCGCGGTGTAAAGTACTGGTTGGGCTGGAATCATTGGATTCCTCTTGCTCTGGGTTTGGCCGCATTTAATTCTGTGATTTTACAGAAAAGTGGAGCATACA
This sequence comes from Mycena leptocephala, assembly GCA_029378395.1. NCBI lineage: Eukaryota > Fungi > Basidiomycota > Agaricomycetes > Agaricales > Mycenaceae > Mycena > Mycena leptocephala. The sequence goes on along the minus strand of JARJLF010000701.1, from coordinate 126,587 downwards.
TCGATCCAGTCTAAGGGCATGTGCTCCACACAGATCTTTTTTTTTTTTTTGAGGTTCTGGTTCCGTTCTTTTTTCCCTCAGTTTTGACCTGTGTCTGGAGAAACATTCCCAATTATATCCCGCAGACCTGAGTGCGCACCTGGTCCGAATATCCATTCGATCTCCGGTGTATTACCACGCCACTCGTTCGATTTGGTCCCTTTGGGGTGTCTCTTTTTCAAGTGTCTTTTCTTCTTCTTCTTTGTTTGGTGTTAATTTCCTTGTTGTTGGGAAGTCCAGCTCTGCATTCCCCAAGTTCCTTCCATTCACTGGGACCTATAGATATCCACGACCAAGTCCTTTCTTTGTCCAAACTCCCATTGAATATTGATTCACCTGCCATCCTTCATATCGTGCAGTACTATTGAAAGCCCACCTTGGCCAACGGTTTTTCGATGGGACTGCCGCTGCAGCATTTGGCCCGGGTTGGCTCGAATTTTTGGAGGGAAGCAAGTTATACATATGATTTACACTGTGGAATAATGACAGATTTCTATGAACCCCATGAAGGAAGATGCAGTTCGACACGGAGGACTTCGTCTTGACATCTTCGGTAATATTTTGACAGTTGACGGGCGAGAGTCCTGGTGAAAAATAAATAAATTGGTAGAAAGTGAGATTATTCGATACAGAAGTCACCAAGTGCGTTTTTGATGGCCGAGAGAGTTCAAAACGGGCGCTAAACTATCAGAGATTGAATACTGGGTCATTGCTGAACCAGTCCATCGCGTCAACTTTCTGCCAAAAGAAAAGACCTGTCACGGTCGTTGGTGGGGTCGGGGACCAAATAAAAAATAAAATAAAAGGAGGGGTATTGACAATGGGAGAAATTTAAAGTGGGCTATGAATTGAGTAGCTCGAATAACATTCAACAGCTTGTCTCTCAGCTTATACATTCGGATCACCGGGACAAGTAATCCGGCAAGAAGCTGTATGGCAGGCTGTGCATGTGGGCTGTGTTTTCAAGTGCCGGCTCCCGTTAGTCTTCCTTTGTCCTGTGCTCCCACCACCATCCCCCCCCCCCCCCTCTCCTACGTGTGAATGGCTTCCACCCATAACTCTGATGCACTTGTCCCTTGGGAGCCCAATTCAAAGAGAACAGTCACGAAGGCAGAAGAGAATTGTCCCGAGAGAGGAAGATGGGCGTTAATGCTGAATGGCTTGTCTCCTTCCCCAGGTCGCACCCTGGATCAAGTGTACACCTCCTTGGGCAAGGTCCTCGAGACACAAGCCAATCGCGCTGCGTACAGATTTGGCCTGGGACCGCATGTCGTGGCCCAGAAAATCAAGTCCTGCTTCGGAAATGGCGAAGAAAGGGTTATGCAACTGGAACTCCTGCTTGCTTCCATCCCACCAAAACTCGAGAAATGGTGCCACAAGTTGATGAAATACGCTCTTCCGTGCGTATTTTATATAATGTGAAAACTACATGTAATGATGCTCCTCAGACCTGAATCTCCTGATACGCAGTGTCAGGCCTTCAAGGACATTGTGGATATTGTGACTCTCTTTCCTGGGCTCAGGGCTCATTTGCTCCATGCCAAATATATGGAAGGCTCAACGACAACGGAGGCCATTTCGGGGTTATGGAATCATGTCCACGGTCGACCAGATGACAAGTGGACATTTTGGCAAATGTTGGCGGCAACCTGCTTGGCTGAGACCACAATTTCGGCAATCTTGGAGGAGAGTACTGTCCCACTGCTCACCTCCTGCGATGCAGGGGGACTCAGTGTGATTGAGTGTTTATTGGTTGAACATGATTGCTCGTGAGTGACACCTTCATTGGTTGAATCTCTTCTGATCCCAGCATTTTAGTGGAGCTTCAGAATTTTCCAGGGCACTCTGCGTCCGATACCTCGGGGGGATTCTAGACCTACCTGGATTTTGGTCTGACACTGGAAGTGTACACTCCGATGTTGCGAGCAAGTTATGTTGTCTAATGAGCCAAGTACTCAAGGACATTGGGGTCGACATCCTGGCACTAGGTCACACAGAGGAGTGGGAACCACCATTCGACTATGATGGTGTTGACTTTGTTGCCACAGCCATTCTCACTGGTCTTTTGAGCTGCTTGGCAAAATTTGTTCCCAAGGATTGGCCCATGCAACCTTGGTTTGACAGTTTTCGTAAATTTCTTCAGTTGTTACGAAGGTGAGGACATTGAATTCAATTCCTTCAATATCTGCCATGAATAAAGACTTTCCAGACCTCGTGCCGAAGAGCTCCTTCCAAATTCTTGCACATTTGCAGCTTCCACCTTCGAAGATATCCTGCCAAGTAGTTATCAAAAAGCGGAGTTGGATGTCTTGGTCGATGGGTGCGCCAGTTAAAAAGATGGTGTGGAAGGTATTGATATTTGCCTTAATACGAACAGGGAACACACAACGTCAGACAATCAAGATGCACCTGACAATCACTTGGCGGAAATGAGCTGTGAAAACAATTCTACAAGTAGTTTCCACTCGGATCACTCGCAACTCAATGAGTTAGAAGACCCAGATTCACTACATGAGGATGATAGTGATGCACAGAGCCAGAATTCTGGTCTGGACCCTGTTGAAGACAATATTTCTGCAATTTGGATGATGAGAGTCAAGCTTTCATTGGACAAGTTGTGAGATTTCTTTCTCTCTTGAAAATGTGCCGGACCCAGACTGAGCATAAATAGGATCATGATATTGATGCCGGGAATTGTACTACTCCAAGCTCAAATTTATACGGAGATCCTGTGAGTGGATGAATTATTAAATATAGTTGAACTTTATTAATCCCAAAATTTACAGACCGGTGGAACAGTGATTTCACAACATGCAATCTCACCTCCTCTTACAGAAATACTGCTGAAGCAGCTTAAAGAGCTTAAACATGCATTGCGTGAAAAAGAAAGGGAGCTCAGTGACAGCCATCAAGAGACCCTTGATGCTATGGCAAATCTGGCATGGACATACCACGAAGTCGGCCAATTTAGGCAGGCAAAAGTTCTAAGGTTCGCAGTGTTGGAGAAACGAAGAACCATTCTGGGAGACAATCATCCCGATACTCTGTGGGCCATGTCTGGTCTGGCAGCAACCTACTACCGACTGGGCCAGTATGAGAAGGCAGCAGAGCTCGAAATGTCAGCCTTGGAAAAGCAGAGGAAACATCTAGGTGAAGATCATCCACACACTTTGCTTACCATGACCAATCTGGCAACGACGTACTCAAAGCTAGGCCAATTCACACAGGCAGAGGCACTCAAGTTTCAAGTGTTCGACAAGCGGAGGCACTCCCTGGGTGAAGATAGTCCAGACACTCTAAATACGATGAGTCGTCTGGCAGCAATATATTATGCCCAGGGTCGGGTTGAGGAGGCACAGACACTCTTGGTTTCGGTGTTGGATAGGCAGAGGAAAATTCTGGGCGAAGATCACCAAGACACGTTATGGACTATGGGTTATCTAGCATCGACACACCACAGCCTAGGCCAATTGCCCAAGGCAGAGGCCCTGGAGGATTTAGTGTTGGAGAAGCGGAGGGAACTGCTGGGTGAAGACCATCCCGACACTCTACGGGCCATGGGCAATTTGGCAGTGACATACTACGAACTCCGACAATTCATGCAAGCAGAACAGCTTGGGGTGGAGGCACTCAAGAAGTATGGGAAGCTTCTGGGAGAAGATTGTCCAGACACCATTCAGATTATGAACAATCTTGCATTGACGTACCGCAAGCTGGATAAAATGCCAGAGGCAGAACAGTTGGAAAGACTTCTTGCAGAGCACAATGTGTAAGTAACATGTACTCTGCTGCATCCTTTTGTCGAAGATTTCGTCCATGTTCAGGTTGGGGTTTGTTGAAATTCATGACGTCTATCAGATTTGATTGAAAGGTTATTCGTGGGCAATCCGGTAAACCTAAGAGATCCAGCAGGAAGCCAGTAGACACTGACAATTCACATCGACACATTCATTTTCTTAGCAAGCGAACCAGAGGATTCAATGAATGTAAGAAAGTGGCAGAGAGATGGAAATCCACAGTGATTCGAGCATTTTTTGCCCAGTATATCACCCATACGGTTATGAACAAGAGCAAGGGCAATGGCACCCGAGTGATCGATGATTAGATTCGGTGTACTGGGCTCCAGATATCAGTTTCAATGCCACAAGCGCTAGCGCGAATCTCAACGATACCATATCAGCCCGGATATATCACCAGTCATCAGCACTCATACGGTTTTCCTCGGATTGAAGAGGCGGAGGCTGGATTCTGGATAAGTAGTGTCGATACCAGAGTAGGCATCGGGCCGGGCAGTCGAATTGCACATAAGTGCAACCTCAAGGAGAACGATTCGAAGCTGAAAAATAGAATTTATTAGAAGTACATCTAGTAGAAGGAGAAGTAGTGAGAAAGGACAGATGGTGCGAGCATCAATCTCGCCTGTACATGTGCGAGCGAGAGGGAAAACAAGGAAGAGGGGTAGGAAATTTAATGCCATCTCGACTCTCTTTGCTGGCTGGCTCGCAAGAGGTCTGGTCCGAGTCCTTCCCTCGTTAGGCATAAGGAGCAAACAAGAACTAATAGCCATGTAGCGGCTCCCCGATGTTAGTGGGAGATACAGATATAAAATCAAACGAGCCAAAACTGGAGCACAAAGGATTCGCAGGCCAACACCAGAAGGACGTGCTAGATAGCGAGTTGGCTAGCTGCACCCATACTAGGTCGATGGAAGGACGGGGAAGTGGGTACATTAGGGAGCGTGAGGAAAGGTACGAAATCGAGATCGAAACGAGCACCGCGCGTGGTGCGGGGAACTGCTCAAGCACCACTTGGTACTTGAAGCAAGGAGTACAAGTACGGAGTGCGGATGTGGATACTGAACGTGGGAGTTGGGGATTATCGGCGGATATGGTGAGAGAGGAGGGAGAACGAAACTAAAGGGGCAACGAATCAGACGTTCCACGGTGCCTGCGTCAACAGACACCGGGGGCAAAAGACGATGCATGTGGTTCCCACATGCGTTAGATGCATGTACTTCACAGGTAATGATCTCCCAAACAAAAGATGTGTGACAATTTGACAATCGTTCTTTACTAGACAAAGGAGGGACAAAGGGCAGACAAAGGGCAGGAGAGGTTTCCCAGGTCCAGGGAATCCTGTCCTGCCCTTTGTCTATTCTTTGTCTCGCCTTTGTCTAGCAAAGAAGAAGTGTTGAACTGTGACATGGGCTTTGTTTGGCCTGTGACTACATGCGGACCACATGTGTCTAACGCATGTGGAAACCACATGCGTCGTCTTTTGCCCCCGGTGAGAGAGTCGCATTTCACTTACGTGTGAAACCTCAAACAGGACTTAGATATCAATAGAATGAGAAAGAGAAGGAAAAAAGAACAACATCAGAACGCACAGGCGTGCGCACGAACGAGCGCAAGAGCGAAAAGAAAAAGGTTTAAAGTGCATCTTGACTTAAAGACAAGCCCATCATGACTGTGATTCTTATGAGCGAGCAATAAAGAGCAAGCGGTACTGGGCCAAAGTCAACATTAAGGCGGACAGTGACAGAGTCCGGTGAGCCCCGAGGGTGGAGGGGAAACAAAAATGAATGGTGCGATATCGATGGGATACATGCCCGGATAAGCAAGAGGGACTAAATCTAAGAGCGCAAGTGCAGAAAGGAAACCGAGGTGACTGGCGGCCTGAGTCTAGCATTCATTGCCAGTTTTGTTCTCCCTCCTCTCTCTTCACCTCCGCCGATGCCCGAGCAATGCTGATGCTCCCCAGCTCTCACCTTCGGGTCCATGTGTGCACTCCACCTATCACAGGGGGCAAAGCTTGGGGCACTTGCCATAATGGCAACCATGCGGCATCCGACACGCACTTGCTGTGGCATCCGTGGGGCATGTGCTCGGCATGTGTCATGTCATTGACAACTCCGGATCAATCTCGATCGCAGGAAACTCAAGGATAACTTTTGCTGATTTTTTTTCCTCGGACAAAAAAACTGAGAACATACTACTAGGACATTCTTGAATGTGCTATAGTGCAACACGAGCTTTGTCAGAATGCCCAAAAAGAAAACTGTAGTGAGGGTCGAACGCAGGTTGAATGCCAAAGGAAGCAATACTAAGAAGACTGTCATTAACCACTACGGCAAGAGACCAACAGATAGCATGGGTCACAGGGTCCATAATACAGGGTTCAGTGTGCAAAATCCCACACTTTGACAAGTGGGTGGGAAATTAGCTGCCACATGCCTGACGCATGCCCCAGAAAGTGCGTATCGGATGCCGCACGGTTGCCATTATGACAAGTGCCCCAAGCTTTGCCCCCTGTGTATGTACACCGTGCTTCAAACTTCAAGTTCCAACTGATGCTGGATCTGCTCCTCGCGCTGCTCGTCTCGATCTCACACCTTTCCTCACACTCCATAATGTACCCTCCATCGATCCAGTATGGGTCCAAATAGCTGCTTTTGCGTTCGTTCCGATTTCATGTCTGTATCCCCCATTAGCATGGGATAACTGCCACATGGCCCTCCATTCTTGTTCTCACCTCTTCTGTGATTCTTCTTACCTCCTCCGCGCACCGCGCTCTAGCTCGACCGCGGACTCGGTCTGACACTCTATCTCCTCCTTATTGCCAACTCGGAAAGGGCTCGAATCAGACCAATTGTGACCGAGCGAGAAAAATGTTCTTCTAATGGCCTTGAAATCTCCTTGCGCTTGGTCGTACACACCGCAGTACACACCGCAGTCGAGTTCTTGCGCTTCGCACCTCGCGCGTTCTGAGCCTGTCCTTCCATTCTTTCACTCTGTTTCTTCTTCTACTTCCAGATGTACCTCCAATAAATTCTATATTTCAAGGTCGAGTCCCGCTCTTTGAGGTTGCGCACATATCCAATTCGACCGCCCGCCGACGCGGATGTTGGTGCAACTCTGGTATCAACACTCCTTATCTAGAATCCAGCCTCTGCCTCTTCGTTCCGAGGAAAACTGTACACGTGCTGAGCACTGGTTATATATCCGGGCTGATATGGTATCATTAAGATTCACACTAGCGCTGGTGTTGAAATTGATATCTGGCTGTCTACAGTTCGAGTACACCGAATTCAAACATCGGTCATCCTGGTGCACTTGCCCATGACTGCAACAGCTCTGGTGCTTCGAATCCTCCGGCCCACTTGCTAATAAATGAAATATGTTTATATGAACGCTCGGTGTCTACTTGACTCCTTCTAGATCTCTCAGATTTTGTGGATTACCCGCAAACCATCTTTCAGTCGAATCTGTTGGACTTCATGATTTCCAACAAACCCCAGCCTGAACATTTGAGAAAGGATGTCTATCTCTGCTGCATAATACATGGGATCTACACTTCGTGATATGCAACAAGTCTTTCCAACTCTTCTGCCTCTGGTACTTTATCTAGCTTGCGGTATGTCAATGCAAGATTGCGCATAATCCGAATGGTGTGTGAATGTTCTTCTCCCAGAAGCTTCCTGCACTTGTCGAGCACCCCAGCCCAATGCTTTTCTGCTTGCAGAAACCGGCCTAGATTATAGTATGTCATTGCCAAGTTGGCCATCGCCCAGAGAGTCTCGGGATGGTCTTCACCCAGCAGTTCCATCCGCTTCTCCAGCACCACCGCATTCAGGGCCTCTGCCTTCTGCAATTGGTCTTGCTTGCGGTATGTCCATGCTAAATCACCCATGGTCGATAAAGTGTCTCTGTGATATTCACTCAGAAGTTTCCTCTGCCTATCCAACACCGAAACCAAGAGTGTGTGTGCCTCCTCAAACCGACCCTGGGTGCGATATGTTGATGCCAGACGATGCATGGCATTTAGAGTGTCTGGATTATGTTCACCCAGAAGGTGCCTCCGCTTTTCGAGCACTTCAAGCTTGAGTGCCTCTGCCTTTGTGAGTTGGCCTAGTGCCCAGTATGTCTCTGCCAGATTGCTCATGGCATGCAGAGTGTCTGGATGGTCTTCACCCAGATGTTTCCTCTGTTCATCCAGCACCGACATTTCGAGCTCTGCTGCCTTCTCATACTGGCCGAGGCGGTAGTATGTTGCTGCAAGACTAGACATAGTCCCCAGAGTGTCTGGATGATTGTCTCCAAGAATGGCTCTTCGTTTCTGAAGCACTGCAACCTTTAGAACTTTGGCCTGCCGCCATTGGCCTACTTCATGATACGTCCATGCCAGTTTTTCCAGAGCAAGCAGGGTGTCTTCATGATTCCCACCGAGCTCCCTCTCCTTGTCACGCAGTGCAAGTTTACGCTCTTTAAGCTCCTTCAACAGTGTTTCTGTCAGAGGGTGCGAGCTTGTATGTTGGTGGGCCATCGCAGTGCCGCTTGCCTAAATTTGCATGAAGTTCAGTCATACCAACTAATTTGTACACTCACTGGGTCTTTGAATAAATGTGAACTTTGGTCCATAGGCAGGAAATTCCCAGCATTGTGAAGCTCATAATCCTAGCTATCCTCAGCCTGGTACGTTTTTTAAATGACAAGATGTTGTCACAACTTGTGCATTGCAATCCTCAATCCCATCATCCAAGTTGGATGAATCATCCTCTTCAACAGAGTCCAGACCAGAATTATAACTCTGTGTATCACTATCATCCTCTCGTAGCAAATATGGGTCTTCCAACTCATTAAGTTGCAAGTGATCCGAGTGGAGACTATTTGTAGAATTGTTTTCACAGCTCAATTCCTCCAGGTGATTGTCGGGTGTATCTCCATTGTCTGATATTTTGTTGTGCCTGTTTTAGGGCAAGCCAATCATCAGTCCCATCTGCATCACATTTTGAACTGGCTCACCCATCGATCACGAGATACAACTCCGCTTTGTGATAACTGCTTGGGAAGACATCCCCAAAGTTGGCAGCTGCAAATGTGCAAGAATTGGCAAGGAGCTCTTCAGCCCGAGGTCTGGAGAATATCCATCTAGAAGGGTCATGGAAGGAATTTAATGTTACACACCTTCGTAATAGCTGAACAAATTCATGGCACCCACCAAACCAAAGTTGTATGGGATAATCCTTGTGATCAAGTTTGACCAGCCAGCCCAAAAGACCAGTGAGAATAGTCATGGCAAGACAGTCAACACCCTCATAGTCAAATGGTGGTTCTGAATCCTCTATGGGACCTGGTGCCAAAATGTCGACCCCTATGTCCTTCAGTACTTGGCTCATTAGATGACATAACTTGTTCGCAACATCAGAGTGTACAATTCCTGTCTCGGACCAAAACCCGGGTAGGTCAAGAATCCCCCCGAGGTATCGGATGCAGAGGGCCCTCGAAAATGTTGAAGCTCCGCTGCGATGCTGAATCAGAATGGAACCAACAGATGAAGATGTCACTCACGAGCAGTCATGTTCAACTAATAACTGCTCAATCACACTGAGTTCTCCGGCATCACAGGTTGTGCGCAGTGAGACTGTACTCTCTTCCAAGATTGCCGAAATTGTGGTACCGGCCAAGCAGGTTGCAGCCAACATTTGCCAAAATACCCATTTATCATCAGAGGGACCATTAGCCCGACTCCAAAACGCGGAAATGGCCTCCGTTTTTGTGTTGCCATCTAGATATTTTGCATCGACACACAGAGCACGGAGCCCCGGAAAGAGAGTGACAATTTCCACAATGTCCTTGAAGGCCTGACACTGGGTATCATCAGATTCGGTTCTGAGGACTATCAATACATGCAGTATCCACACCATAATGAACGCGCACGGAAGAGCATATCTCATCAGCTTGTAGCACCTTTTCTCGAGTTTCGGTTGGGTGGAGGTGTGCAGGGATTCCAGCTGTAGAACCCGTTTTTCACTGTTCCCGAAGTAGGACTTGATTTTCTGGGCCACAACGTGCGGTCCCAAGCCAAAGGTGTATGCAGCGCGGTTGGCCTGCATCTCGAGGACCTTTCCCAAAGAGGTGTAAACTCGATCCAAGGTGCGACCCGGGGAGGGAGACAAGCCCTTAAGCATTACTGCCCATCTTCCAGCCTCAGGATGATTCTCCTCTGTCTTCACAACCGCTCGGTTGGAATTGGGATCCCAATGGACAAGTGCATCGGAAACATGCGTTGAGGCCATTCACGACTAGGAAGAAGGGTGTGGGATGGCGGTGGGAGTAAAGGAAGAGTAGCGGAAGCCGGCACTTAAAGATAGTGATGTTCCGGCTTGGCTCGGGCTTGGGCTTCACATTCCTGAAGCCCAAGCTCAAGCTGTCAGAGAGACTTGGCTTGGCTTGGTACACAAAATGTAATTAATAGTCCGTATCGTAGTCCGGGTCGTAATTATTGGGTCATCGTCCAACAGCGCGTCCCAGACCTCTGCCTCGCCGCCGCCCTCCTTTCCCATTTCATCACCATCCTCATCACACTCTGTATCATCCACCAGGGCCGACTTGCGAAAGATCAAATCCCGGAGTATCATGCATTTAAGGACTTGCAACGCCTCGACGATGTCGGCCTTCAAACGGTTGCGTCGTTTGCTGATTGTGATCCGAGCGGAGGAAAATGCATGCTCGCTAGATACTGATGACTACATGACGGCAAGATAGTCGCGTGCGAGCAACGCCCAAACAGGTAACGGGCGGCATTTATCTAAGATGTTGTATATCACTGGAGGGCGAAGAAACAATTTTATCAACATACGCCCCACCACTGAATCGTGTCCATTCCCTCGGGGACCCGTGCCTATCAAAAAGCCGCAAGCCACCAAATTGCGGTGCTCAGTTGTGCGCCAGGATGAGAGCATTACTAACGGCACCGCAGCTCATATTAACCCGCCAAGACCATGGCTTGATGAATATCAGCAGTATCAGACTACTCGTGAAGTGGTGTGGTCGCCGATTCTCCGTGAAGCCTAAGATAGCGCTGTTTAAACTGGGGCACATAAAAAGAGAAAATATATTCAGTTTAATGCACCTGCAGGTACTGTTGCACTGCCATGCGGCGACTCAAGGTCCCCGTTGATCTAGAATGCCGTCCGCCAACGGGTTTATCGCATTTTAACACCAGAGCTGTGCCATCACTTTGCCGGGGCGCCCCCTCCAAGCCACGGCTTGAGCCCTTGGCTTGGGCTTCGGTCACCCCAAGCCCAAGCCCAGCCCGCCCAAAGCCCGCCCAAAGCCAAGGATTTGGCTTGGCTTGACTTGGGCTTCGTGGCTTCGCAGCTTGAAGCTAAGCCAGGAGCATCACTTACAGGGTTTTGCATAAATCATTGCAGTCCTGATTTCTCCGAGCCGTGTTTGTACGTGGAGATTTTGGCCAAATTGCAACCAAATATCCTACCACATCTGCATAGCATTTCTTGTCTGCGCGGTGGATGCACACCTGTGCATCCCCGCTCTGCACATTTCAGTAATCTATCACCGCTTCTACTCGGTGTCCACTCTGATTTCTACCTGCTGTGAATCTCTTTCATGCCCACTAGGTATACGGTTGAAGTTGCCCGAGAAGCCCGAGAAGCCCGACTGCCACCCACAGTCGATGCTCATTCAACGAAGACAAATCAGCAAAGGAAGACCAGGTAGCACGCAGTGTGCATCTGCCGCCAGTGAACATTTTCCCAGCTGGTATGCAGAAGGTCCCCCGGTGTCAGGTTCGTACAGAAAGGGTCGCATGCGGCGGGACATAGGAGATGAATGAAATACTACAGGACTTTAGATTTAGATTAGCCCCCTCGTGTAACACAAGCCTTGCAAGGTAGGTAAAAAACCAATATTACAAAATATTGTCAACTGTCCCAGAGATCAGCGGCAATGAGAAGGGAGTTGCTAAAACTCACATGAATTGTGACCGCCGACAACAATCACTCGGAGCTGAAGTCGCTCTTGACATCGGGAAATTAAAATTGTTGCTAACCATATAATAAATCCCTCCCCCCCGAGTCCTCGTCACCGTTGAAAGATGCGGTAGCAAAAGAGAAGTTGGAAATGGAGGGATGCAGAGATTAGGGTTGTTCCCGGTTGTCCTTTTTCGCTTCCTTTTTGCGCTCCTTTTTTACTTTTGTGCCACGGAGATCAGTCTTATGTAATCACATCACCACTGAACTTTTCACGCATCCAAAACATTTTTGTGAGGAAGGGATGGATGGTATCCGGTTTTCTACTAACAGTCCTTAAGCCTATTAAGGAAAGGGAGACAAAAAAGAGCGCAAAAAGGAGCACAGAAAGGGAGCCACAGACCGGAGCATTCACAGTAGCCTTTTTCAGCTCTTTTTTTGCGCTCCTTTTTTTTCCATTTCGTCCAAAATTGCATGTAGGACCCCATGTTTTCGGTTTTGTTTCCTTATTGCATATCTAAATTGAAAAGGGGAGATAATCCGGAGAAAAACCGAGGGAATACAAAAAAGGAGCTTAAAAAGGAGCCGAAAAGGCCTACTGTGAACGACCCTGTTCACAATTTTTTGGCTATCAGTGATGCACACATCCTGGAGGACCAGCCGGACTTTGAGATGAACTATGTCAGTCATTCGATGGGGGGTCGAACCAAGGAAGTGTTCAGAGAGGCGGAGGGAAGGCAGGGGAGATAATGGCCTGGAAAAAGCGTGTCAAGGAGATATGTTGGTTTAGCCGCCCGTCGCTGAGGGGACGAGGCAGAATAAATGGTAGTGTGCGTTATGATCCAGTGCAGATATGAGATAATGTCAGATATCGATCCATGTGCCGCAGGATCGTGAACGCGTTGCAGCAAAAGTACTATTGATGTATTCGCTAAACAGACACCGAGGGCTTCACTGGGATTGGATCGAGGGTGGAGGGAGCTGCGATGGTGCGAGAGGAGAGGAAAGAGGTGGCGTCGTCGTGACGATGCAGGCCCGTGTATTAAACAATCGGGCCGGGTGATCCGGCTCGTTCTCGCTTCTTCCTCTCCTCTCATCGCCGTCTTCACCTTCTTCACGCAGTACGCACTCGACGACCGCTGAGATCCACTGCCAGATTCATGGCCATTGGCCAAAATTATGAAAGGGCCAGCTCTGTCCTCCTTCCAGTGCGAGGCGGCGAGCTCGTCGTCGGCGGGCGGAAAGAGGCGCGAGCTTTGCAATTGGGACAATAGCGGTGGTGAGTTAGCGGATGGGAATGATATTGGTCTTCTGGTGCGTGCCTATCCAGACCTGCCTCGCTTGAAGTGTACAGCGTACACGCGTCCCAGCTAACAGACCCCACATGCACACACGCCGCTCCGAGTTCCCTCGCCCGCCTCGACTCCGTGGCGACGGCGTCTCCTTCTCGTTAGCGCCACTCCCTAGTTCTCGCTCGCCTTGGTGTCGGCCGGACTCGTCTTGTTCTGAGGGACTCGATCACCCATCCACCATCGCCCATCCCGCACTTCCTTGCTTCCTTCCTCCCCAACTTAGCCCGACACCGCCGACGCCCGACGCCCTGCCAAAGGATAATCTGACCACCGACACTCGGCGCGCACCCTCACTCTTGCGCATACGTCTGCACGCCCTCGATCGATTGTTGCCATACGCCGCCCCTCCGCTGCCCGCCTCCGTCGCCCGCCCCTGCCCTCCTCCGTATCGATCCCGATCCCGATCTGGTGCGGCTCGCTCTCAAGCGCTTTTGCTTCCCATGTGATGCGAGCAGCCCTCTCCCATGGGCTCCTCGGTTCGGCTCTTTTGCTTTCATTTCGCATGTCCAGTATCCCATGTCAGCATCATATCTCGAGGGCTATCTATCGCATCTCGACGCCCATATCGCTATGGGGTCCATTAGTTCTTAGCTTCGGTTCGCCGCGCTCCGCCTGGCGCTCACTGGCCTCTCTCTCCTCTGCCGACTTGGGACTAATAAAATGGGGAGTCTTATCCGTACCCCGACCGAGCAAGACTTCGATGATCTCCTTTCTTTCGCTTTTTCTCTCGCTCTTTTGTGCCTTGACTGCGACGCAACAAATGAGCCCTCTCATTCGTCCACCTGACCGATCCCGCTTCCTCCGCTCTCGCGTCTCCATTCGCAAGTCCTCATTCTGATATTCAGCCTTTGATTCCGTTGCTCCTTCTGTCTCCTGGCTGCCCCGCGGCGTCGCGCCTAACAACAGTACCAAGCATTTTAACGCAGTCATAATTCGAATACTGACTTCCTTCTTGCGCAGCTCATGAAAACTTCATGCTTCAGACTTCCTCGAATTCGGTCGGTGTCCGCACGCTTCTATCATCTCCTCTTGTGGGCTCGAAACACCGATGTCCTCGAGTTGTCCGAGTTTCTCTTATCCTGTTGATGCATGCGCTCCGCATCTTACACGAGATCGAGTACTCTCCTTGCTGTGCACGGCGGCCTCTCAACCATCCGCAGTACGACGAAGTAGACCTGCATGCACGTACCTTCGATGGCAGATGGCGTAGGCTTTGGTTACACTATTCGTATTGTACATCGTGAAGATACTACTTTTGAAATACTTTCTAATCAGTGTACAAACACCCCTGCACCAGTCCGTACTGTATCAGTCCGCCCACAGTCGCAGGTGAAGGCAGTAGAACAAAAATTCAATTAAGCGTGAGAGAGGCATGGTCCAAATTTAAATTCAGATCAGGTAAAACGCAAATTTGTATTAAGCGAAGCTTGGACTAGCCGGACCCCCAAGTCGAACGGGCGGAGGCTGGTGGTGTTTCAACATATCCACAATGATTCAACATATACACATGTTGCATTTCGCTGCCAGTCCTGTACACGTGCATGGGACCGGTCTACCTTACAAGGCTACTATGGTCGTAGTGTTCCAGGCGTCCGGTGATATCCATTTCTCGGGGCCCGGGAAACAATTATGACAGAGAGTTTTGTTTGGGCATAATATACATTTGGGTAAACAGAGCAGGAAATCGGCGAAAAATAAACCACAGTAGTGCCTGGCAACACCATGTTCTCAAATCCGAATCGAACAGGTACTTATAACACTGAAATTCTTCTTACTGTGCACCAGGCCTTTAGATCCGTGTTTGCGCTGTGCGATAGACGAGTCACAAATCACGGAAGGAGGTCTGTGGACCGGAAGATTCACACGATTTTTCTGTGAATTACAGTAGGTCAGCATCAGCCACGGGGTCAAATCAAATTACAGCGCGGATCAGAAATCTGCTGTTTTGGGATGTTTTCAAAGAATTCCCGGTATCTGAGTGAATTCTACACCGATTCACCTGAAACCTAGATAGAAATACTCAGCTAATTCGTGTGCAATTAGTGATAGAAAGAAAGTTGCGGAGTACGGAGTACAGAGAAGGAGTTCACACGACGGAGTCTATTTATGTTATGGCACCTTATGGTTCATGTTTCCTTGGACAGCCTTTTACAAGAGGTCCCTGATCTCCTTATCTGCCGTATCATCAACAACACGTGAGGGTAGGGGGGGCCAAATATTTGGACCCCATCACTACCACCTAATAATCCCACAAAAACCCTCTAATTAGAGGGTTTTAAAGCAGTCTAGGGCTACCCGCAATAAACCTCGCAATACCTTCAAAAAATATCGGCAATATCTTCAGGAAAAAAAGGCGGGTATATTGAGGGACTATGCGGCGGTGTTTGGCGCGTGCGCGCCGACACCGCACCTTCGCGCTCGTCGTTGCTGACATTGTCGACGGTCATGTCGATGAAAAATATTCATAAAATACAGCTAAAATCACAAATAATACAGTGATCTGATCTGCACCTAAGCGCCATCACGCACCTCGCATGCCGCCCTCGCGCTCGTCGTCCTGCCATCAAAAATCACTCTAAAAATAAAAATAGCGGCAATATCTTCAAGAAAAAAAAGACGGGTATATTGAGGGACTACACCCCCATTCGAGGAATTTGTTTCTCAAACCTTCGGTGCTAACGGTCCTGGGACATTGTCAGAAACATTTAAAATTGGTTATCAGAATGTCTCACAAACATTTTAGACTGAAAATGTTGTCACAAGGTCTTCAGAATGTCATGTAAACATTTTCACAACATCTCTCAAACACTGAGTCACGAAATGCTTCAGGGATTGGACGATTTTTATTTTGGCAATGCATTTGACGGAGGATGTTGTCAGAACGTTGGTCAGAAATGGCGGTGTATGCAGCGGTGTTCAGCGCAGGCGCCGACGCCGCGCCTTCGCGCTCGTCGCCAACATTACCGACGCGCATGTTGATAAAAAATATGTAAAATACCAATAAGATCACAAATAATATTTCTATCTGATCTGCACCCAAGTGCCCGATGTGTCGCCCTCACACTCTTCTGTGCCCGCCGTCGCGCCCCGTGCCTGCCTGATCAACTCTGAGGTGCGGACGTAGGACAAGTCTTGACCGCAGATCCCTAACACGCGCAAACAAAGGCGCAAAACTTGTGAAAGCTTACCAAGCAGGACCGGCTTTTGAGATCACTGTGACCATTGTGACCAGTGTGACCATTGTGATGATCGTGTCGCATCTCAAACCATCATGTCTCCACCCAAACCCACTCATCCACTGGCTCACCTGCCTGATCCTCCTCAAAACTATATTCCCTGTGCCCCCACCAAGTACTGGCCCTCTACCATGGATGAAGAGCAGCACTCCAGCCAGGGGAACAAGTGGTGGTGGCTGGTGTATCTGGGACCCATGCAAGGGGCATATGCTACTAGGTGTGTCACTACTGCTCTGTTTTCAATTAAACTACTTACCTAGGCTTCTTTATCTAGAGCTACAGCTGTTGCTAACTTCCCCTCTGCCTCCAAAATTGAGAACACCATCGAATATTTCAACACGTTAACGGACCTGGACTGCGGGTGGAAGAAGTCTTGCTTCCACTGGCATGGCCATTGTCCAGCACACTTCACGTGTGCCTCCGTCTGCCACCACCCGAAGCCCACCCCTGCTGTCCAGACTGACGGGCGGGCCATTGCCGGCGCTGGGAATTCTGTGCGCACTGCTCAATGCACTGCAATGCGGGTCCCGGACGATAGCGCCGGCAGCATTAGCAGTGTTCCGCATGCTCGGCACATTGCACTGTCGACCCCGCACGACACTGCTAGCAGTATTAGCTGCATTCCGCGTGCTGGGCCTTCTGCGCGCCTTTCTGGAGGCCGGGGCCAAGGTGGAGGAGTATCTGGTGGGTCCTCACAGACAAGTGAGTATTTTACTAGTTTTCCTTTCTTTTTTTTTGTGCTACTTATCCATATACATTGTAGATTCATCTGCACGTGTCCATCCACCACCACCACAGCCACAGCGCTTTTTTGCGAGGCGCACGGTACCCTTCTACCCTCACAGCACGCCCTCAAGACCCTCCCCCCCTCTTCCTCTCCTCCTGCTTATTCCCCACCCTCCCGGTCCCTCTCCCCTCCGGTCACAACTCGACAAGGGCCTTGCCCTGACCCGGCCCCCAGTTGGGAGTTCTCAATGAGCACGGGGGGCAAAAGCCAGTACAATAAACCACGCCTGTTTGCCTGTGACAACCCCCCGACTCCGCCTCGAGCCCACAGCCCCGAGCCTGACCACGGTGTCAAGACCGAGCCCAAGCCCTACGCTAAGACCGACTCTGAGCCCCACATCAAGCTCAAGTCCGGTGTCAAGCAGGAGGTGAAGCTCACACCGAACCTCCAGCATGATGTTGAACGCTCGCGCTCGCGCTCACATGCACCCGTGCCTCTACAACCCAGATTCGGAGTCGGATGACTCCATGGGTGTGGATGCGCCTGTAGTAGAGTAGAATTAATTGAGATGCCTGATGTTTCTTATAGACTTTGCACTGTCGTGAGAATGCCCATTTATTTTTGAATATCTTCCCACATATTCTGTGAACACTAACTAACAAGGTATTCGTCTGTCAACATTGACTGCCAACGTATTTGTTGGACCAAAAATAGGACTAGTGTAACTTCAGAAACATTTCATTCCTCCCCTTCATCC
This sequence comes from Mycena leptocephala, assembly GCA_029378395.1. Classification (NCBI taxonomy): domain Eukaryota; kingdom Fungi; phylum Basidiomycota; class Agaricomycetes; order Agaricales; family Mycenaceae; genus Mycena; species Mycena leptocephala. The sequence goes on along the minus strand of JARJLF010000701.1, from coordinate 108,706 downwards.
TCGCCGCTTCCATTTTCCGCCTCCTTCTCGTCCTTTGAGAGCTTGAATTTGACCTTAACAAGTCGATAGGAGTTGAATTCGTTGAGGAGAGGGACATAGTCGTCCATGTATGCATTAATTCCATGATTTTTGATGACTTTCCTGCAGATGAGTGAGTTTTGATATTATAATGCCCACACTTGATTTACTGGCAGCGTAGACTGCCCAAATACAGAATTAGCCCCTTGACTAGATTTTGTAAAGCAGACGCACCTAGACCTCTCTGTATTCTGCATCTATCTCATGACGATGCTCCTGGGCCAATTTTTTCTTATGCTCGTTGTTCTCCATTTCTGCATGAAGTCTTAGGCTAGTGGTTGGTAGGAGGTGTGGATAATGTCTAGAGAGGATACCTTTGCATCTGCAGGCGAGCTGTGGCACGGAGTCTTTCAGAATGGCTATTTTACGGGATATTAGTACATGCTCAGAAAAAGATTTTTCTAAGGCTCTTATGTGGTCCGGTACTTCTCCTGGGATGCTCTACGCCTTCGATTGGTGATCTCAGTCTTAGTTGATTTATTTTCCAAGTAATTGGTTGAGTTGGTGTCGGACATGGGGGTGAAGATGAAAGATGATCGGACTTTGTATGGCAAATATACCAAACCTCTCAAAAGCTTGACGTGTTCGCGACAAAAACACCTAAACATTAATTACATTTTCTGTGCATCTTAGATCAACTCGATTATCTACAGTATCATATATTGGGTCCTTTGGAGTCCTCAGAAAAAAAAATGGGACTGTCCTGAACAAAAGAGAGGGTTGAGGGAATATATTTTGTCACATCGGACTGGTCCCCGAACTTTTCGGCCGAAGCCTCGGCCATGCCTCGGATATGCATTCTGAGCTTCCAACTCCGTCGAAGTCCATCGCAAAAATAAGCAAAGAATCTAAATAAATTCAACGAGGGACAGAACCATACAGGGTATCAAGATTGAAGACTATCTACAGTAGAATACATAGCAACACCCTCTTGCCACCAAGTCTTTGCCTCTTCAGCCTGCTCGCTCTTCTCCTCCTTCGTGGTGGTGAGCTCGAAAATGTGGGCGAAGATCCGGAATATGACTTGGAACGAAATATGGGTCCAAATTAGGAAATAAAAGAAACAGGAAACGTACCATTGGTGAAACGGATGAGGTGCCAGAAAGACTTGTCTGCAAGAAGCTCGTTCATGACCCGGGCATTGACTTTGTTATTTTGAAGCTCACTGGGCTCCTAGAATTTCTAGGTCAGTGATGCGAAAGGAGGAGAGAATATGACTTACCGTCTGACCTCCCCCGTAAGAAGGACCTCGGGAGATGGGGGAGTAGGGCTCTTGGGCATGGTGGCGGTGGAGCTCCTCCTCAGAGTGGCTGAGTCGAGTTGCCTTGGCCTCCATAAGGTTGGCTGCACGGTCGGTGATGGCACGCCAGCCCTCAGTGTCGTGAGGGGTGCCACCAAGGATGGCAATTATCCGACCAAAGGAGTCGGTGATGGGGATCGTGAGGCTGAGAAGCAGGGTAAGAAAGGGGTGGAAAGGGAAAGGACAAAGGAAAATGTACACTGCAAGCCAATTAATGTACCGCATGCCATCTACGCTGGTGAGCTTACAAATTTCTTTCTCACTGTAAATACGACCACCCATGCTGTCTTCGAAAGTGTGGTTGTCTTGTGCATTCCGCTTGCCAATCCATGCGGGTTCGGAGTGGGGAAGTGCATCAATGTCAACACCAACTTGAATGGTGGCACCAAGGGCCTTATCACGGTGCTTCAGATGAAACACTTTGACGCTGGGTTCCTTTCTTCTCCTGTACCTCCTCACGCTTGCGTTTACGGCGGAGTTTTTCCTTGTAGTCTATAGACGTAGGAGGGCTGATGTGAACACGTCAGGGAGGGGGAGGAGGAAGCAGGGGGGAGGAAGGGGAGAGGATAAGGGTCATTGGATTCGTGATAGTTGTTTACCAGTTCATCAATCATACAGGCGGCCTCTTGTTCCTGAATTTTCTTGGCGAGGCAGTTGGCAACGTCGAAGTACTCGGGGGTCGAGAGAGAAGCTGCACGGCCAATGACTATGTCAAAGGCTGAAAACTCCTTGCCAGAGCGGAGAGTTCTTCGAGACGATGCTGAGTGGCATGAATCAGATGTATATTTAATATGCAGAATAAAATAAAATAAGGCAAAGTGAGGGAATAAAAAGCATACGCAGAGTCTGCCATAGTTCCAAGTACGGATCTCAGTCTCTCTGGCGGTTTACAGCTGGGGTCCAAGCCAAAGAATAAATAAATAAATAAAAAGAACCCCAGACACCGAATCTGCCATAGTTCCAAGTACGGATCTCAGTCACTCGGGTGGTTTAATGGGGTTCAGGTAGAAATGAAAGGAGAAAAGTCAAAATAACAAGAGGATAGAGCTTACCCATTGAAAAAGACGTGCCATTGCCACCCAGTTGCCACTCAGTGAAAAGACGAGTTTGTGAGGGCTTTGAGAGAGAGGGAGAGCCCAAGAGGTCAGCTGAGAGAGTGGTTAAGGTCCAGCAAGAGGTAACAAGTAAGGATGTGGAAGGATGTCATGTGGGTGGTAGTGGTAGGAAGGAATGGTCTGAGCTTGATCTTGGATCATGTGATGTTTGATCACGTGTTGTAATTCAACGCATCGCATCACACTCTGTGACATTTATTTCCTCTTAGCATTCCTCTTAGCACCATGGCACCCGTAATTCATCCTGGAAGTTCAGGCTCCAAAAAATCAATGTTGCTGAAATGGTGAAGTTGGCAGTGGATGGTCGGGAAGTGCAGGTGAATGAGAACGAGGAGGTACAGGCAGGTGAGTTACGCTCTCTCATTATTTTATCTTATTTTATCTTATTTTTATTTTTAGTTTTATTTTTAGAGTGATTTTTGATGGCAGGACGACGAGCGCGAGGGTGGCATGCGAGGTGCGTGATGGCGCTTAGGTGCAGATCGGATCACTGTATTATTTGTGATTTTAGCTGTATTTTATGAATATTTTTCATCAACATGACCATCGACAACGTTGGCGACGATGAGCGCGAAGGCGCGGCGTCGGCGCGGGTGCGCCAAACACCGCCACATAGTCCCTCAATATACCCGCCTTTTTTTCCTGAAGATATTGCCGATATTTTTTGAAGGTATTGCGAGGTTTATTGCGGGTAGCCCTAGACTGCTTTAAAACCCTCTAATTAGAGGTTTCATCTGATTCAGATGACGCCTCTAATTAGAGGGTTTTTGTGGGATTATTAGGTGATCACTACTGCTATTTGAGCCTCCTCTCATTGTATAGGTGTCTATCAATTCATGGAACAACGTAAATATTGTTTGAAGCATATAAACTCACTGCTCCCCAACAGACCAGGTCGTTGGATTTATCGTCGTGAATTGTGCCGTTCGTACCAAATTTGGACATAAATCCGGTGATATTATCTGAGACCCCTTAGTGGGCCACACTAGTTACTGGGCCACTTGCATAATATAAGCCGCTGGGATGCCTAGACCTAGGATTTGGTACTTCTAGGATGGAATACAATGTATGAGGAGTCAGGACGGCGTGCGTCAAATTTGGAAGAAAGTGTTGGCGGCGATCAACAGCTGGGTTTTTGATCGGGGTGACGGCGTGTGAACATCATTCCTTGTCTCCGAAGACCTTCTCCCGCTTGTTCCTCCACCAATTCCTGGCCAATTTACAAGATCAGGGGCTCTTCCTCATCCCTGGATCCAGGAAAATGATCTGCGACTATCCTGAGAGCAAAAAATGTTCCCTCTCGCCTTGCTGAGCCCCAAGAAGACCTTGATTTGAGCTTGAGTAGCAGATTCTCGACCTCTCGATGGTGCGCCAACCGTCTATGCTACGAACCTGAGAATTTGAGGATGTACTTTAGACACCAACAACTCTCTCAAAACGAAATCATGAGTTTCTAACTGCCATATTTGGTGGTCACCGAGGGATACATCCTAAAACGCCCGAATTTCGTTGGTGCGTATGTACGAACTTTTTTGAAGTGGTTATTGTAGGCCAGAGGTCAGCTGTTGTTAAAATATATATGCGAATGCATCTTATCTATCGGTCCGTATTCAATTTTGGCGCACCAATGCACTCTGTGCTTTGCAGAGCGTGCCATTCTGTGCACACAGCCATTTCACCCCTTTTCCTTGGCTCAAAGGGAAATATTTAAGGTGCTTATATACCTCGGAAGTGCTCTGTTATTGTACACAATATTGCAAGTGTATGTCTTTAATTATTTGGGATACATTGGGACAGCCGATATCAGTCCGAATGAACGATGTGAAGAGGTGGCCCACTAAGCCGTTTTTGCCGTTTTTGGAAACCGCCGGAACAAAAAATTCCGTAAGTCGAGAGACCATCGTGTAAATTCGCGGAAACTATTTCAACTCACTCACAGGATGAATACCTTGGTGCTAGACCTCATATAACCGTATTCACCGCATTTTACATGTGGGCTTGAGGTCAAAAAGGCCAAGGTGGCCCACTAAGCAGTCGCAGATAATACCTCAGTTTGAACTACATTTCTTCTTGAAAAAACTCTTTTCTTGTAGAAACATTGTAAATACTTTGGAATGGCTAGATAGGCCCTTTGTTGATTTTATTTCACCCTCCTTAGGCTTGCTTGACGGTCCCATCGAATATGATCACGTGTTGTTGATGGTACGGCAGATAAGGAGATCAGGGACCTCTTGGCCTTTTACTAAGTAGATATTACACATGTTTCTGTATATAAGGACTCGAGCTGTACTCGAATAAATCAGTTCGATTCCCCCCCAATTTAATCGTCCTCACAAGGCGCCTCCTTACCCTCTGCGCCACCATTCCTCTCAACACCTCACTTGCCTTGTTCTTGGTAGGGCTTGAACCCGTACCCGTTTTCGACGGGTCGACGGCCGGGACGGACGTGTTTGGACCCGTACGTTTCGGGCCTCGGAGCCTACCTGTGCCGGGACGGGTACGGACGGGTTGACCCGTCGACGGGGAACCCGTACCTGGCCGTTTCGACGGCTTCGACGGGTCTCCCTCAGGCACAGAAATGATGTCGTACGGCTCAAAATAGACCGTTCGGAATGTGTTCCGGTGAGCACATCCACATGTTGCCATTGATGCTGGATCTTTGCGGCTTGATTGATGCTCTCGGCAGATATGTGCAATGGCTCGCCTCTCCGCACCTTCCCGCGCCCATGCCATGTACCCTGGCTTCTCCAGGAAATCTAAACTTTAAAATCTCACTGGGGACATTAGTACACTGTACGCTGTACGCGCTATGCAATCTAAGTATGCCCTTTACAAATTGAAACCGGCAATATCTTTTGATTTTATTTCCTTGTGATTTTGCCTGCACATATAAGGTCGACTCCATCTCTGTGGTGCGCCCAATCACTTCCGATGCCATTAAGTCCCATCCAATATGATGATCGCCCCCCCAGCAAGCTTCTTCCGGGTAAGATCATCATTCCTGCTATGCACAATTTTCTTTCTTACAGGTTACCTCGCAAGCGCGCGGAACTCTATCTGCATCTCGGACCGAAGCCTTGGCGGCTCACTGCTTTAAATGGGTCTTAGCGAATTTGTTACTCTTCCTACTGCCGTCGTTCGCGGAAATTATCGTTATTCTCCTTTGGGGTTCTCAACTCGGCATCTATGCGCACAGTGCTCCTCAAGCACTGGCTTATTCTCTAGCATATTTCTCGGTGTGGTCGGGCTCAGCCTTGGTATTTATTGGTCAGCAGAATCCAGATTTCCAAGCTACTTTCACTCATAGGTTTCATCAGCCGCGATCCTGTTTCCACGATTTTTCGCTACCACCTTGTTATTCCGTTAATTTTGGGCCGGCGCCGTCATCGCTCGCATTTCTCATTCATATCTCAACGTCGATTGAAGCGAGTGTGCGGGATGTCAGTGTTTACAATATTCATCCGAGGCTTGGGCGGGCGTTCTCTGCCCATTTGTATGTGTTCTCCTTCACGTTCGCAGGACCTGAGCTAATTTATTTCCAGTGGTCACGAAACATACGATGGTTTACGAAATTTATCAACATCTCCTTGAGCTTCGACTTGTGCCTAGGGCGGGGCTCGGTAACCTCTATTTCACGGTCGGTGGCCGCCGAGTTTCATGGGACGACACCATGGAGTCACTCAAACTCGGGCCCATCTCTCACCTCGACCTGCGGATCCGCGTGCCGGGTGGTGCGAATCCTGGTACGTGCTGAATTCGGCCTGCAGGTAAACATCCATAAAAATACATTTTCCCTAGATCCTGAAGCTTCGTCATCTTCGCTTCCCACCAAGAGAAAGCGCGACGAGAAGCGGATGCAGAATATACTCACTGCAGAGGATCTGGACTCTGACGGAAATCCCGAGGGCGACCAGCCAAAGAAGTCTGCCAGGAAACCTAGAAAGAAGAAAGCCAGGCGCGACGATACTACTCAAACAGATGCCGAGGACAACAATTTTTCTAGCGGCTCCGAGAGTGATAGCGATAGCGACGTTGAACTGGTCGTGACGAACGAAGAGGTATTTCCATTGCCAACAAGTCACCATGTATTAATCATTTTTTGGTTCAGCTCGCCGACTCTCTACCCACCAAAACAGTCGCAGAGGGTTCACGCCGGAAGGAGAAGACGTCCCAACCGTCTAAACCCTCCAAAACCACGACAAAATCAAAGAACAAGGGCAAAGGAAAGGCAACGGTGCGTTGTATACATGTAATTGGTTTCTATTGCCGACACAGACTGGAACAGGTTCCCGAGCCCCCTGTAGTTATCCCAGCTGCTACCACCGAATCGAACGCGGACGCCGGATCATCCAAGGCGCCAAAGAAGAAGCCCGTAAGTTTCATTGCTGCTCGGTGCTCTTCCATTTTGATGAATGTGGATACAGGCCCGAAGTCCCATTTACCTATTTTACGAATTGGTTGACCAGGATGCGGATGGATCACAGCTTGAAGGTGCACGCTACTACAAGTCTTATCTTGGCAACCGCACAATAATCATGATCACGGCCGGGTCGAACTATAATACTAAAAGTTCGTTGAGTTCTAACGTGGTCGTACTGCCGCTGATTTATTATTCTCAGAGCTGCAAACACATCTTAGCAAAAACTTCAAGGGACATTTTCGCCTGTATGAGGTATTTAGCAAGCGTGATGGCCCCCCGACTGCAGATGAACTTGCGCTCGCAAACGGTACTCAAGCTATGGATACCGCAACGGCAATAAGTATGCGCAACAAGCAGATCAGCTCTCGCAAAACATCAAGAGCATGTTTCAGAAACAAGCAGCGGAGGCGGAGGCAAGTATTTACTTGCGCATACGATCAGGAATACTACTAACATGTCGTAGGAACCATGGAATCAAGACCACTTCGAGGACTTGGTTGCGAGATGGGTGGCGGCCTGTGATCAACCGTTCACAGCTGTCAACGCGCCCGAATTTCGGGAAATGCTGCAATACGCCCACCGAAAACCGCTCATTATTCCCCGCAATCACTCGGTGAAGGAGCGCATCGTTAAAATGGGGAAGGCAATGCAAATTGAACTTGCTAAAATCTTCAAGGTGCGTGTTTCAGTGTAATTTGTCTGCGTTCCTGACCTTCCTCTCATTTACCTAGGACAATCTGTCGGATTTCGTTCTGTCCCTGGACGCTTGGACATCCAACAATGGCTACGCATTCATGGCCATCATCATCCACTACATCGGGAACGATGGCAAATTAGGTACAACATTTTTTGAATCTACATCTACGCAGGAGCCATCTTAATCGCTATCGTTGCAGAGGAGTGTTTGATCGACTTTCGCGAGCTGATTGGGCAACATTCGGGCGAAAATATGGCGGCGGCAGTTTGGGACACTGTCCAAAACTTCGGGATCGCTGGCAGGGTAAATTCAACATTATTCGCTCTCTGCAAGACTCAATTACGAATAGATTACCGCCTTCGTGATGGACAATGCAACCAACAATGACACCATGGTTGAGGCATTCGAGCGGCGCTGCCGCGAGAAAGGTATCCCATTCTCGTGCCGGGATGCCCGGATGAGATGCATGCCGCACACAATCCATTTGTCTGCTTTGAAGGTACGACATGTTCAGTAAATTTTCGAAGATCTAACATACTTGCTCAGCTCTTGGAGGCCATTGGCGTGCTTACGAAAGAGGAAACCCAAAAATCCAAGTCACGCGAGACGGTCTACCAAGACGCAGCCACCGAGTCTCTTAGCGATGAGTGCGAGAACGAGGCAGCACAAATGGATGACGGGGAACCCGAGCCGGAGAGGACCCCACCAACAAGCGGTGTGCGTCTAGCCATTTTCAAGGTATTAATTCGTAATCCGGTGAACTCGGGCTAGCACTGATGTCGCCTTCAAGCTCCGAAAGATTGTGCGACACGTCAGATCCAGTCCACAGCGGCGCAAGACTTGGAAAAAAGAGGTTTCGGCGTGGTACAAGGAACTGAAAGAGACTTCCGCCGCTGGCACACGCGTGCTCGACCTCGACAAGGAACCGGTACTCATGCTGATCCTCGACGTCAAAACTCGTTGGTCCTCGTCTCACCAGATGCTGCGTAAGGCCTGAAATTTGCTCCATCTGACTCACAATCTCATTGTATCTTAGGGCGCGCAACGCAGTTCCGGCAGGCTATTTTCAACTATGTTGCGAAAGATGAGGAACTTCGCGCGCACGAGCTTTCTGCGGCAGATTGGGCTGCCCTGAAGATGGTGACCGAGTGGCTAATGGTATACCGCTCTGCGACGACTCAGATGTCAGCTACAAAGCAGCCGATGCTCTCGAGCACGCACGCAATTTTTCTCGGTCTCCAAAGACATCTCAAAAAAGTGCTTGCTGACTTACCCGAGTCTGCTCCACCAGAATTGCGTCAGGGCCTCACTGAAGCCCATCGCAAGCTCAGCGACTACTTCACCAAGTTCGACAAATCACGCTATTATTCCTGGGCTACTCGTATGAATATTTTCTGTTGTTTGAATTAGCGCTAATGGATGTTCTCGTAGTGCTTGACCCTCGACTTTCTTATGCAGGCCTGAAGACCGACTACGCAGACAACCTAGAGCTCCTCATGGACTTGGATCGGTCCAAGGACGACTTACAGACCCACTTTGACAATCTGTACGCCTCGAAAACTTCCCACGACTCGGACGACGCCGATCAACCCACGCCTGGCTCACCTCAAAAATTCGACTTCACCAGCCACTACAGTCGGGGATCTGCATCAACTGAGAACGAGCTTGCGGAATATTTCCGCCTCACCACTGTCCCCGAGCCATGGAGTGTCGATCCGTTGCAATGGTGGTATAGTCGTCGGAAGCAGTTTCCGAACTTGTACCTGTTGGTCCGGAATATCCTCTGCATTCCCGGTACGCATTAAATTCTGGTTCTCATTCCCTCTTAATTTACCTGGGTCCGGTCAGGTTCCGCTGTGGCGGTCGAACGAATTTTCTCTGGAGGGCGCGACACAATCGGACTTCGTAGAGCGAGTTTGAAGGCTGAAACAATCCAAACTTTGATGTTTGTCAAGGCCAGGCTGCGCGTCGCGCGAGAGGCACTTAGGAAGCAGGCTGAAGGCGATATTTATTAGTAATCATTAGATACTTGATGTACGTTGGTTTACGCAAGGTCCACGGTATGATTTGAGGGTCCATCATAACCCGTCGAAACGGCCGGGTACGGCCGGGACGGGTGGGACCCGTACGTTTCTTGATTTCAGAATTCGGGAGACGGGACGGGTTGACCCGTCCGTACCCAGAAACGGCCGTCTTTTTCGACGGCCGTGCCGTTCGACGTACGGGTTCAAGCCCTAGAGAGACTGCACCAGATCGAGATCGGGATCGATATAGGGTGTAGCGGAGGGTGAGGCCGGGCGGTGGGGGTGGAGGTGGAGGTGTAAGGAGCGAGATCGAGAGATTGAGCTTGATCGAGGGTGTGCGCAAGAGCGTGAGTAGGTCAGACCAGGGAGTGGCGTTCGGGCCGGGTTTCGGGCATGGGCGGCGTTGGGCGTTGGGTTGGGAAGAACAAGATGGTCGATGCCAGATCGGCAATAGGACTCCATCCAGAATAAGAAGAGTCGGGCCAAGAACTAGGGCTTGAACCCGTACGTCGAACGGCACGGCCGTCGAAAAAGACGGCCGTTTCTGGGTACGGACGGGTCAACCCGTCCCGTCTCCCGAATTCTGAAATCAAGAAACGTACGGGTCCCACCCGTCCCGGCCGTACCCGGCCGTTTCGACGGGTTATGATGGACCCTCAAATCATACCGTGGACCTTGCGTAAACCAACGTACATCAAGTATCTAATGATTACTAATAAATATCGCCTTCAGCCTGCTTCCTAAGTGCCTCTCGCGCGACGCGCAGCCTGGCCTTGACAAACATCAAAGTTTGGATTGTTTCAGCCTTCAAACTCGCTCTACGAAGTCCGATTGTGTCGCGCCCTCCAGAGAAAATTCGTTCGACCGCCACAGCGGAACCTGACCGGACCCAGGTAAATTAAGAGGGAATGAGAACCAGAATTTAATGCGTACCGGGAATGCAGAGGATATTCCGGACCAACAGGTACAAGTTCGGAAACTGCTTCCGACGACTATACCACCATTGCAACGGATCGACACTCCATGGCTCGGGGACAGTGGTGAGGCGGAAATATTCCGCAAGCTCGTTCTCAGTTGATGCAGATCCCCGACTGTAGTGGCTGGTGAAGTCGAATTTTTGAGGTGAGCCAGGCGTGGGTTGATCGGCGTCGTCCGAGTCGTGGGAAGTTTTCGAGGCGTACAGATTGTCAAAGTGGGTCTGTAAGTCGTCCTTGGACCGATCCAAGTCCATGAGGAGCTCTAGGTTGTCTGCGTAGTCGGTCTTCAGGCCTGCATATGAAAGTCGAGGGTCAAGCACTACGAGAACATCCATTAGCGCTAATTCAAACAACAGAAAATATTCATACGAGTAGCCCAGGAATAATAGCGTGATTTGTCGAACTTGGTGAAGTAGTCGCTGAGCTTGCGATGGGCTTCAGTGAGGCCCTGACGCAATTCTGGTGGAGCAGACTCGGGTAAGTCAGCAAGCACTTTTTTGAGATGTCTTTGGAGACCGAGAAAAATTGCGTGCGTGCTCGAGAGCATCGGCTGCTTTGTAGCTGACATCTGAGTCGTCGCAGAGCGGTATACCATTAGCCACTCGGTCACCATCTTCAGGGCAGCCCAATCTGCCGCAGAAAGCTCGTGCGCGCGAAGTTCCTCATCTTTCGCAACATAGTTGAAAATAGCCTGCCGGAACTGCGTTGCGCGCCCTAAGATACAATGAGATTGTGAGTCAGATGGAGCAAATTTCAGGCCTTACGCAGCATCTGGTGAGACGAGGACCAACGAGTTTTGACGTCGAGGATCAGCATGAGTACCGGTTCCTTGTCGAGGTCGAGCACGCGTGTGCCAGCGGCGGAAGTCTCTTTCAGTTCCTTGTACCACGCCGAAACCTCTTTTTTCCAAGTCTTGCGCCGCTGTGGACTGGATCTGACGTGTCGCACAATCTTTCGGAGCTTGAAGGCGACATCAGTGCTAGCCCGAGTTCACCGGATTACGAATTAATACCTTGAAAATGGCTAGACGCACACCGCTTGTTGGTGGGGTCCTCTCCGGCTCGGGTTCCCCGTCATCCATTTGTGCTGCCTCGTTCTCGCACTCATCGCTAAGAGACTCGGTGGCTGCGTCTTGGTAGACCGTCTCGCGTGACTTGGATTTTTGGGTTTCCTCTTTCGTAAGCACGCCAATGGCCTCCAAGAGCTGAGCAAGTATGTTAGATCTTCGAAAATTTACTGAACATGTCGTACCTTCAAAGCAGACAAATGGATTGTGTGCGGCATGCATCTCATCCGGGCATCCCGGCACGAGAATGGGATACCTTTCTCGCGGCAGCGCCGCTCGAATGCCTCAACCATGGTGTCATTGTTGGTTGCATTGTCCATCACGAAGGCGGTAATCTATTCGTAATTGAGTCTTGCAGAGAGCGAATAATGTTGAATTTACCCTGCCAGCGATCCCGAAGTTTTGGACAGTGTCCCAAACTGCCGCCGCCATATTTTCGCCCGAATGTTGCCCAATCAGCTCGCGAAAGTCGATCAAACACTCCTCTGCAACGATAGCGATTAAGATGGCTCCTGCGTAGATGTAGATTCAAAAAATGTTGTACCTAATTTGCCATCGTTCCCGATGTAGTGGATGATGATGGCCATGAATGCGTAGCCATTGTTGGATGTCCAAGCGTCCAGGGACAGAACGAAATCCGACAGATTGTCCTAGGTAAATGAGAGGAAGGTCAGGAACGCAGACAAATTACACTGAAACACGCACCTTGAAGATTTTAGCAAGTTCAATTTGCATTGCCTTCCCCATTTTAACGATGCGCTCCTTCACCGAGTGATTGCGGGGAATAATGAGCGGTTTTCGGTGGGCGTATTGCAGCATTTCCCGAAATTCGGGCGCGTTGACAGCTGTGAACGGTTGATCACAGGCCGCCACCCATCTCGCAACCAAGTCCTCGAAGTGGTCTTGATTCCATGGTTCCTACGACATGTTAGTAGTATTCCTGATCGTATGCGCAAGTAAATACTTGCCTCCGCCTCCGCTGCTTGTTTCTGAAACATGCTCTTGATGTTTTGCGAGAGCTGATCTGCTTGTTGCGCATACTTTATTGCCGTTGCGGTATCCATAGCTTGAGTACCGTTTGCGAGCGCAAGTTCATCTGCAGTCGGGGGGCCATCACGCTTGCTAAATACCTCATACAGGCGAAAATGTCCCTTGAAGTTTTTGCTAAGATGTGTTTGCAGCTCTGAGAATAATAAATCAGCGGCAGTACGACCACGTTAGAACTCAACGAACTTTTAGTATTATAGTTCGACCCGGCCGTGATCATGATTATTGTGCGGTTGCCAAGATAAGACTTGTAGTAGCGTGCACCTTCAAGCTGTGATCCATCCGCATCCTGGTCAACCAATTCGTAAAATAGGTAAATGGGACTTCGGGCCTGTATCCACATTCATCAAAATGGAAGAGCACCGAGCAGCAATGAAACTTACGGGCTTCTTCTTTGGCGCCTTGGATGATCCGGCGTCCGCGTTCGATTCGGTGGTAGCAGCTGGGATAACTACAGGGGGCTCGGGAACCTGTTCCAGTCTGTGTCGGCAATAGAAACCAATTACATGTATACAACGCACCGTTGCCTTTCCTTTGCCCTTGTTCTTTGATTTTGTCGTGGTTTTGGAGGGTTTAGACGGTTGGGACGTCTTCTCCTTCCGGCGTGAACCCTCTGCGACTGTTTTGGTGGGTAGAGAGTCGGCGAGCTGAACCAAAAAATGATTAATACATGGTGACTTGTTGGCAATGGAAATACCTCTTCGTTCGTCACGACCAGTTCAACGTCGCTATCGCTATCACTCTCGGAGCCGCTAGAAAAATTGTTGTCCTCGGCATCTGTTTGAGTAGTATCGTCGCGCCTGGCTTTCTTCTTTCTAGGTTTCCTGGCAGACTTCTTTGGCTGGTCGCCCTCGGGATTTCCGTCAGAGTCCAGATCCTCTGCAGTGAGTATATTCTGCATCCGCTTCTCGTCGCGCTTTCTCTTGGTGGGAAGCGAAGATGACGAAGCTTCAGGATCTAGGGAAAATGTATTTTTATGGATGTTTACCTGCAGGCCGAATTCAGCACGTACCAGGATTCGCACCACCCGGCACGCGGATCCGCAGGTCGAGGTGAGAGATGGGCCCGAGTTTGAGTGACTCCATGGTGTCGTCCCATGAAACTCGGCGGCCACCGACCGTGAAATAGAGGTTACCGAGCCCCGCCCTAGGCACAAGTCGAAGCTCAAGGAGATGTTGATAAATTTCGTAAACCATCGTATGTTTCGTGACCACTGGAAATAAATTAGCTCAGGTCCTGCGAACGTGAAGGAGAACACATACAAATGGGCAGAGAACGCCCGCCCAAGCCTCGGATGAATATTGTAAACACTGACATCCCGCACACTCGCTTCAATCGACGTTGAGATATGAATGAGAAATGCGAGCGATGACGGCGCCGGCCCAAAATTAACGGAATAACAAGGTGGTAGCGAAAAAATCGTGGAAACAGGATCGCGGCTGATGAAACCTATGAGTGAAAGTAGCTTGGAAATCTGGATTCTGCTGACCAATAAATACCAAGGCTGAGCCCGACCACACCGAGAAATATGCTAGAGAATAAGCCAGTGCTTGAGGAGCACTGTGCGCATAGATGCCGAGTTGAGAACCCCAAAGGAGAATAACGATAATTTCCGCGAACGACGGCAGTAGGAAGAGTAACAAATTCGCTAAGACCCATTTAAAGCAGTGAGCCGCCAAGGCTTCGGTCCGAGATGCAGATAGAGTTCCGCGCGCTTGCGAGGTAACCTGTAAGAAAGAAAATTGTGCATAGCAGGAATGATGATCTTACCCGGAAGAAGCTTGCTGGGGGGGCGATCATCATATTGGATGGGACTTAATGGCATCGGAAGTGATTGGGCGCACCACAGAGATGGAGTCGACCTTATATGTGCAGGCAAAATCACAAGGAAATAAAATCAAAAGATATTGCCGGTTTCAATTTGTAAAGGGCATACTTAGATTGCATAGCGCGTACAGCGTACAGTGTACTAATGTCCCCAGTGAGATTTTAAAGTTTAGATTTCCTGGAGAAGCCAGGGTACATGGCATGGGCGCGGGAAGGTGCGGAGAGGCGAGCCATTGCACATATCTGCCGAGAGCATCAATCAAGCCGCAAAGATCCAGCATCAATGGCAACATGTGGATGTGCTCACCGGAACACATTCCGAACGGTCTATTTTGAGCCGTACGACATCATTTCTGTGCCTGAGGGAGACCCGTCGAAGCCGTCGAAACGGCCAGGTACGGGTTCCCCGTCGACGGGTCAACCCGTCCGTACCCGTCCCGGCACAGGTAGGCTCCGAGGCCCGAAACGTACGGGTCCAAACACGTCCGTCCCGGCCGTCGACCCGTCGAAAACGGGTACGGGTTCAAGCCCTAAGTCTCTCTCTGACACGTCTGCTTCCCGTGCGGTGCGGCCCGGGTCCTCCAGGGCCCCTTGTGGGCCATGTCGATATATGGTCCATTCATTCTTGGCTTCGATTTTCCGCGCTCGGCCTAGCGCTCACTGGCCTGTCTCTTCTGCTACCAGTCATAATGGGAGTCTTACCCTCACAGCAAGCAAGAGGCGAGATGGTCTTCTTTCTTTCTGTTTTCTTTCGCTCTTGTGCGCCTTGAGCTCCCTTTTGTCCACCTCATCGACTCTCACTTCCTCTGATCTCACCTCTCAATCCTCAAGTCCTCATTTTGATATCCAGCCTACATTTTTGTTGCCTGCCTGTCTGCTGACTGCTCCGCCCCTCCCGCTAAAACCCTACCAACCATTTCAACGTAGTTACCATTCGAATAAAGCACCGCATGAACTTCTTACTTTCGCATCGGGTCATCCGCATGGTCTTATCATCTGTCTCATCTCATCTCGTGGGCTGTAAACACCGATGTCTTGATGGGCTGCCCGTGGTGTCCGAGCTATATCCCAACTGTCTCTCATCCCGTTCGTGCATGCCCCGCCCACCATTCGATCCATGCCCTCCGCATTCCAGATGCCATCATTCGAATCCTAGCACTCTCCTTGCTGTACATGTACACATCGAATTAAACTCTGTTCCTCTCCGACGAATTAGACCTGAGCGCACCTGATTTCAATATCAAATGGGGATGCTGCGAGTGGCGGTGCCAAACGCGATCATGTGGAGTAACGAGCTGCTGATAACGCGACCTTCATTTACTTTGAGAAATAATAACGCCCCCCGGAAGTCCACGGTCTGAGATAGATCCCAAAATTGCATTAAAGCTCCCGCCTTTCTTTGGCATCAGCAAAGTACTCCTCAAAATGCTCCTCCGCATTCCTGACACAGTCGTGCCCATAGACAAGATCCTGCACCGCCCTGTCGACAGCTTTATCCGGATTTGCCCCGCCGTGTTTCACCTGAAAGGATTGGGCGGGTTCAAAATGTGAGCTACACAACTTTCAAGTAGGGTTACCTTCCGGAACGCCTCATCGCGCGCGGCCTGCACCTCCGGATCCGTGAGGTGCAGCGCCCGACCTGAAGCAGCCGCCTCTTCCACAAGGTGCTCTGTCCGTGCCTTTCGCAGACGCTATCGATGCAGATGAGATACATCATTGATGTCCAAGCCAAAATTAAATACCTCGTAGACGAGCAGGCCGGTGTGTATGTCGTTCTTGTCAGTGAGTCTTCCCAAGACAACCCCAATTACTGCGCCGTCTTCTATGGCCTGTGCGCGCCCTTCATCGCATCGCCAAGTCAGCATTCGCGCCGAGCACCAAAGCAGGAATCATCGTCATACCTGATTGAGATGTTGGAGAAACTTCATGAGTCAACTTGAAGCAGTGCCAACGGTAGACACAACGAACCGGGAGGGTGGGATGACATGCATCCCCTACGAGCGCGACGTTGCCTTCGACCCAGGTCTTGAGGGGGGGTGCACGCGCAGCTTCTACTCACACACCTCGCCCTCGGGGACGAGCTCGAGCATGCGCACGACGAGCGGGCAAAAGTCCGCGTACACCTTCAGCATCGCGCTCTTGTCCGCCCTTGTTGTCCACGTTGCCGTCGGCTCCTCGGCAAAATTGACATCGGGTTGGGCGGTGGAGATGTTGAAAACGGTGTTACCTGAAATGGGGTACGCCTGTGCGATTCAGCGAACTATAGATATTTTTGAGGCAAATAAATTTAAATAAAAGACTAACGATGCCGTGTCGTCTGGCGTTAATCCAGCGGAACGTTGTGTTTGATTCGACGAGTGTTAAGAGCTCGGGATCGTGCGCCATCTGATCACGACGCAGCATGATGCGATAGGCCGCCTGGCCTGTGTCCTTGACTGTGAAAACACAAGTCTGAGTGGCATGCATGGGAACCATAGGAGGTACACACCGTCGCCGTCTTCCCCATGCCGAGCCAACATGCATTTTCGGACGACACTTTTGACTCCGTCCGCACCTAGCACAACGTCGGCGTCGACCCAGTGTCCCTCGCCCTCCTCATCTCGCTCTTTCACTTGAACACGATGAGTGTCGAAATCCACACCGACAACGGTGGTGCGGAAGTGGAAGGTGATACGAGGAGCAGCAGCCTTGCAGCCTTCATACAAGGCATTTGCGAGTGCCGAACGATGTGCGACCTGCAAGTGGAGAATGACTTGACAGTCTGAGAGGATGAAACGTGCAGCGGTAGCTCACGCAATGTGGTTGACCGTAGCGCTCCGCAACCTGGGTGAGCTTCACATGGGCAAGCTCTTCATCCGTGGCGGATGCTACCGCAACAATATGAATCCAGAAATTCGCCGGAGTGCAGACACTATACGTACCGCGAATAGAGGCCTCCTTCATCTCGACCGCATCCTCCTTCATATAGTCCCAGACGCCCAGATTCAGCAGCACACGGGAGAGATTTGGAGCAACCTGGATCCCAGCTCCGACGAATCCAGGTTGCTCGCGGTTTCGTAGACATGTATATGCTCGAATCCTTTCTTGGCCAGTGCAAGCGCCGTTGCCAGCCCTCCCATCCCCGCACCTACAACCACATGCAGTGTGGACCCGAGGGGTGGAGTCATTTCCAAGTTGAATTCAAGTGGAGAAAAGGAGCGGAGAGAGAGAATCACAGCTAGCTCGTTGACGCATTTTGTTGCTCACTAACCCATGACATGGTCCTAGATCCGGCTATCTAATTTCTATTCGCCGGTTCCGGGAGGACAGCTGACACCGCTGCCTCCGGCGTGACCTTCTCTGGGCCGTGGCGTCGGCAACGGCGCATACGTTTCGTTTAAATTCCCTTCAGGTGGGCTTCGCATGGACGAATGCACACCCGATGTCCAGGAGGCTGTTCACGCACTCATCCGAGTATCCACCTCGCCGGAGGAATTCGCGAAAGTTATCGGGTGCACCCTCACCAATGGCTTTCTCGGGCAGCTCATTAACGGGCGCGCGGTGCTAAACGAGCATTCCTACAACTTCCGCCTCTTCGGGACGCCGCATCCAGTTGAACCCTGGGGCTACACCTTCTTTGGACACCACCTCGCGCTCAACGTCGTCGTCCAGGGCCGCCGCATCGTCATCGGCCCGACATTCATGGGTGCGGAGCCCGACCGCATCGACGAAGGACCCCACGCGGGCTTGCGGCTCTTTACAACCGAGGAGATCGAGGCGCTAAACCTCATGCGGGCCTCGCGCCCGAGCTTCAGGATAAAGCGTAGCTCAGCAAGACTATCGGCCCAGAAGGCCTGCCCGAAGACCGCTGGAATCCGTTCGACGAACGCCATCTCGGGGGCGCGAGGCAGGATAATCGTGTGGTGCCTTACGGTTGGCCATCTCTGTCCGTTTCAACGTCCGTCTAATCAACATCGCGCAGAGGGCTGTCCAGTATCGCTCTTCACTTCTGAGCAAAGAGATGCGGTCATGCGCATTTTCACAGCGTTTAAGATATATTTGCTCGCTCGGCCCTTGGCCGCTCGCCTCGAGCTGATCAAGGCGCACCTCGGCGGGACATATTTTGCGTGGATCGGGGGATTCGAGCTGAGCGACCCGTACTACTTTCGCCTGCAGGCCTTTTGCGAATTTGACTTCCACTGCGGCAGTGCGTCTTTCGTTATTTATTTACACCCTCGAATCACTCTGATTTCCGCTCAGTCTTTCTGACCAACACCTCTCCCGCGAAATGTCATATCCACACTATCAACCGGCTGCCAAATATTGGGGACTACGGGAAGGCGCTCCTGAAGCAATATCGTTCCAAAAATGATTAAGTATCGTGTTTTACAAGTGCGAGTGTATATAATGTCGATAATTCTACGAATCGAGTAAACCCGGAAGACTCTCCTTGATATACTCCACACCGGCATCAGGTCCCTATGAGAAGCTCAAAGTAAATACCCAGATTTCTGTACTGCGCGATAGGTACCTTGTTGACCTGAAGGCCCTGCGGAAAACTGAACGTCTTCAAATCAGGAATTACACCCTTCGCGATATCAACAATCTCCTGGGATGAAATCCATCGTGTCACATAAACGATTTGAGACATAAAATATGTACCTTGGCTTGCTCCGGAGTCCACATGGAGGCCGTGAACTGCACAGTCCTCATTATGAAGAAATCCATATGTTCAGAAATGCGAGAGCTCACAAGAACGTCCGGGTGTTCACGCTCTACAGCTGTTTTCACGTCCTCAATTCCTGGACTCAGATAATCAGATATATCAAGAGCGGTAAGGTGCAACTCACTCTCCACATTCACAACATGGACAATGGAGTAGCGGGTTTTTACGTCCCCGGCAACACGCCCGATGAGGCGCTTGGCTCGCTCCGGAGCTGTGTTAACGGTGGCCAGGCGATATTCTGGTCCAGACATGGGATTTTAGGTTCGGCCGCTTTCGACACATTGGTGACATCACAGGCCGTTTTCAACTCCACTCTCCCAAAAAGGAAATTTTGGGCACATTCAATATTATTGCCTATCGCGTGCCGAAGAAGATGATTGAAATGCTCAAAAGACAGCTCCTGAGAATGTTGGAAACATTTAGCTGTTTCTAAAGGCTGACGTTGGCGTTCTCAAGAGATCAACTGTGATTTTATACAGGAACGGATATGGATTTCAAATGGAAGAGCTCACAAAATAAACTAGTGGTGGTTGAGCTGGGACAGAATCACAGATTTGCATATGTACCGGAACCATTACTGGATTTAATAAACAGACGTGGCTAATGTCTGCAATTCGCGACAAACAAACTTGCTAATATCTTTGCGCATTGTATGGTTTAGAATGAGCCATATCTTTTTGTGTAGGCGAGGATATATTTGCAAACGGTCACCCTACTTCAAGAAACATATCAGAGAACCACAGATTAGGAGTTTTCAGGTGACTGACAGCGGCAATCAAAAAAGAGTCGGCTTCAATCAGAATGCGGACGTACCAACGACAACAACAAAAGAATCACGCGGGACAGAGACGTTCAACTTTCACTGGGAACCGGACCCGGGATCGGGATCGCGGCAAGAACCTGCTCGGTGTATGCGATCAACCCCGCGACGCCGGCGTCCGACGCGCCGTATCCCTTTATCGGCACGCCATGCAGGAAACCCTGCTCACGCACGAAAGATTTAGTTTTCAACAAGAACAACGAGTTGAGGATCCGCAATCAGCAAGGTGAAGAAAATAGGAAATGCATGACGCACCGTCTTGTGTGCCGTGGGCGAGGTGAGGTCGAAATGCACCTTGTGGTCGGGCTGGAAGACGTGCGCGCCGACGACGTCGCCGTGGTCTCCGCGGATGAACATCCCACGCTCGACGTCGAGCAGCGCGTAGAGCATGTGCTGCGCGCGGTCGTCCTGTCGACAAACCGTGGATTAGTTCTGTTGTAGGAGCAGGGGTAACCGCAGGAGGGAGAGAAAGAAAGAAGTGATCATGCAGGAAGAGGAAAATGAAGGAAAAGAAAAAGAAAACCCGCACCTGCGAGAGGGAGATCGCCCTCTTGAAGTACCGAGGAGCCACGCGAGTGGTGTCAAGAGCCACCCGAGGTCGACGTCGGAGCCGCCGGCGGTGAGAACCTGCCCTGGGTTGATGTGTGTGAAGGCGAGCTCAGGGTGCTGCGCAGCAAAGTGCTACATATACAGATTGACCATGAGATTCGACTCGGATGCGGGTTGGGTAAAGAAATGATGCCGACTTACAGCGACGAGGGCGTCATTGTACCCAACTCCGCTGAGTCCCCCTTGAAGGCTGCAAGGGACTGAAGTAAGAGTGGAGGGTCAGGAAGAATGAGCATAAGCAGGAGGAATGTGGAGAGACAGGATGAGACGCACAGGCAAAATTCCTTTCAGCAGTTTGATAGAGCGACTCCTCGTCTCATGGAGACCCAAGTCAGTGGTGCGTATCGAGATCCCGAAGCCGGCGCCCAGAACCGTCATGACGTGCGCATGCTGCCCCATGGCCTTCGCGCTGACAAGGAGCGGGAGCAGCTCCCTTGTGAATAGGTATCGCATGAAATACCTGAGAGATGGGCAGCAGAACATTATGAGCGGCCGCCCATGGTAGCAGGAAAGCGCATTGAGACGCACCGCATGGCCAAATGGGCGTCGAGCCCCTCGGGCGTCGCGTAGGAGTCGACCATCGAATTTCCCGCGGGCCCCCCTGCGGTAATTATCAGGAAATTGATGCGCATGAGCCGCGCAATGAGTCCCGCGCAGACGGCACGCACGCTTGCCATGCTCAACCCGTCGCATGGCACGAACTCGTGCGTCCAGCCATCTGGCTCATTCGGTTTGGGGAAGGTCGCAAGAATTTTTGCGGCAGTGGTGGGGTTGCGGCCAATAATAATGATGTGTGCGCGCCCATTGAGCTGCCGGGCGAGGGCCTCTGCCATGGCTTGCCCCACGCCGGAGGTACCACCGACGACGACGGCTACAGGGATGTAGCTCGGGAAAAACGCTGCATTGGAGGCTTCAGCAACGGCGAGAGTTGGCATTGAAGATAGTTTGCGAAGTGCGCGCGGTGGTGGATTGTTTTGTCCAAGACTACAAGTTGCGCTTGTTTTAAGATTTCGCGTGCGACAGTGCCGGGTGGACACGCGTCAGCAGCGCCGACGGCTAGATTTGTCCGCTTTTCTGATGCTTCAGGCCCGTGTAAGGTTCTTTGAATGTCATCGAGATTTGTGCGAGCTCAGGCAAGGTGAGCTTGCGAGCCGGCCTGAGTGTAAGACAAGATTTTGTGCATCCCGTTTAGGCAGGTGGCTGCACAGCCACCTGCCCAAGTCTTCTGCTTCCGCTCGTCGACCTCTACACTTTTCTCTCCCTCATCTTCTTCTCGAACCGCTCGATTTCTTCGCCCCACCCACCGTGACTCAGACCCTCAACCGACCCCCCATCTAACCTTTCTTGATTCCTTCTATTACTGCTTCTTTTGGTTTCATCTTTCTTTCTGTATGTCTTAGTGCGCCCATGTGCACTTTTTCGGCTCCAATATGCGCCGTGCGCAAACATCCGTCTCGTATATGTGGGAGCTTCTGGGTAGGCTCATGCAGCGGCCTGCATGCGCTTGTTATTGCGCCCGTGTGCTCGTTAGCACCAGTTTCTGCGCTCGTCAGCGCCGCGCCTGTATGCGTTCGCCATTGCGCTCGTCAGTGCCGCGCCCGTGTGCGCTCGTCCCTGGGTCCATCTACGCTCGTTAGCGCCGTTTCTGCGCTCATCAGGCGCCGCACCTGTGTACACCGATTAGTGCTGTGCACTTAGGTGAGCTTCTCCCCTGCCCATAGGTGCTCGTTAGCGCTGCACCCGTGTGCCCTTGTCCCCGCGTCTACGCCCGCGTGCATGTATGTGCTCTGCTCTCGTCCCGCGCCCGCGTGCGCTCTTCAGCGCTGCGCCCGTGTGTGCTCCTCCCCGCGCTCGTATGCATCCGTAATGTGCTCGTCCGCACTGCACCTGTGCGTGCATGTACCCGCGTTTGCACCCATGTATGCCCGTCAGTGCCACGACCATGTGCGCTCGTCGCCGTGATTGGTCATCTCAATTTCCTTCATCTTTTCTTTTTCTCTTCTCATGTATGCTCGGACATGACGAGTTTCACATTACTTTTGCGGGCATGCCAAAAAGGTCTCGGCCATCGATACCGAACCGCGCAGGCACGCGCTCCTCATCCCAATGTGACAAGGAGGCGATGCACATCCACTGCCGTTTCAGTACCCGTTGGTACCTCCCGTGTGGTTCACCCGTCTGCGGTCCCTTTTGCGCACGCCCGCGCACGGATTGGCGCTCGAGTGTGCCCGATTTCGCGCCCGTGCGCCTTTTTCGGCGCTCGTGCGCCCGTTTCTGCGCCTGCTTTATTGTGTGGCACCTATACTTCGTCCGCGCCGCGGGTCCTCGCCCGTGTGTGCCCTTTGCACTTTAGTAGTGCTGACTGTCTCGTTAAACTCCGACCAGCCGTAGGCATGCTCATGGTGCTTCTTAGTGCTGCCTCCGTCGTTCGTCCTCTCGATCATTGTGCGCCGCTTCTCGCAACATTATAAATTGCTTTCCGTCGATCGTCGATAGCGGGTTCTTATTTTGAATCCACGTCTTCTCCGCTGTTTCCTCAAGAGATGTAAACGCAATGGTCAATACAGGGAAATGGTCTTACACCCTATGCCTCTATTGTGCCTACGTACGCTCGCTCTGCCAGCCCGCCTGACCTATTATTTTGAGGTCATGTTGCGCAATTGGCGTTGCGCTTGTGTCCTCTCGTGCTCGTTGTTGGCAATCTGCGGGGGACATCCCAGCAATGTGTCTCCGTGTACTTGTTTCTTACACGGAGTGCGTCCATCGTTGTGCTTATCGTTAGTGCATTGCTCGTCCTCGTTGCGTGAGCTCGTCCTTTACACGGGGTACGTATTGTGCCCGTCGTTATCGTCAACGCTGCCCTCGCCTGCGCTCGCTCCTTGTACTTATCCTGGCGGGTGTGTACACACATCCAAGTTCCTGCGCTGAATGGGACTGTGCCCGCAACCCATCTTGCATCGATATTCGAATCTTTGCACTCAGCTTTGATAGCTCGCTGGTTAACGCTGCACCCCTGTTGTGTCTTCGCGTTCTGGTTTCTAGCACGGTGCTCCGTGTAAATCGTTGTCATATACCGGACAGGCCTATAGTTCTCGTTCCTAACACGGCGCCCTGCGTGCACTCGTCCCGTACTCGTCGTCAGCATCGTAGTTGGCATTCGCAGCGCGCACCGTCTGAGCTTAGCTACACATTGTTGTGCTCATTCTCAGCACGTGGGTGCTCTCGATTCTACAGATAACTGTGGTCGAAATTTATTTCGGTTCACTGTTTCGGTTCTCCGCGTTTGCTTGTATGCACTCTTTTTCATCTGTCGCTCGTACCGCGCCCGTGGGGGCATCCTATTTCCGCCCTTGGTCTTTCTTTCCCGCCGTGTCCCGCACCATTTTCCCGCACGTTCTGCCAGTACACGCCTGGCAGCGTTTAGGATCATGTATTCATCTGGGATCATCCCGGTTTGCATCTGTTTCCACTCGTCCGCTGCTGTGTGCAGCACATATAGCTTTGTGCCTGCACCGGTGGGACTCGCTATTGCTCGAGCCTCGAGCCTTTTCGTTCGATGTCTTGGATCGGATTTCGGCCCATTTCGTTCTGGTGATCGCTGGTGCTCACCGAGTATTCTTGTGGCACTCATCGGTACTCGCGAAGTTCTTTTTTAACACTTCCCACGCCAGTGCTTGTCTTCATCATGATGGTGCTCATCGTTCGTCCCGTTCTCAACGCCGCGCTCGCTAGCGCTCGTCCGTTCTTGCTCTCGTGCTTGTCATAGACCTGCACCGGCTTCCGTTTCTGCGGTTGACACTCGTTTTTCTGCCCTCTCGTAGCAATCCGGTGCTTGTCAGCATGCCCATGGGTCATTTCCTTTCGTCCTTTTTGCGATGTTCTATTCCTGCAAGGTTTCAATGGACAAAGCTCGCTCGTTCTCGTGTACCCGTCCTCTTTGCACGTACCTCTATGCGGTTAATGTGCTATCGTTTCATGCTCGCCAGCGTTCGTCTGTTCCTGCGCATGGGTTTGCTCACCCGTTCCGCACCGGCGGTCGGCTTGTTTCCTCACTTGTTTTGGGCCATACCCTGTCCTGAGGCGCGGCGCGCGCTTCCGCGGTCGGTCCCGCTTCCACACCGCTTCCATGTTCGCCGATCGTGGGTTGCTCAGATGGGCTCATTTCTTCATTTATTTGCGTGCTTGCGCTCATTTGTTTTTGCATGAGCACTCGTTCAGACAATCGTTCCATTTCGACATTTTCAAGTCCGGATCTGTTCCCGCGCTTCTCCCCATCGTTTCTCAGACGCTCGCTAGCGTTCGATTGTGCTGTGATATCGGCCATCAGAGACGCGAGAGCGGACTAGTGAAAATTTACGCGTTGTTGTGCCATAATTGTGACTGTTTCCGATCATGTCCGAAGGCTCCCGACGGCGCCTAAAACTTGCTTCAGAGCCTCGACAGACCATACACTGTTTCCGAAAAAAAACTCCCGCTCCGCGCGATTTACTCTATATGCGACTAACCCCCTCGTTTCTGCCCTGATTTACTCTATAAATGGCCGGAGGTAGGGGTCATTTTGGACCCTTGATTTACTCTATGCCCGACCAATCCGTAAGGGAGTGACCGGGGTCCTCAAGAGAATATATAATACATGATGAGGCAGTGCGGCATGTAACTGTCAATATCATAAATGTACGTGAGCATAGTAATACAGGTACGATATAAGGCGTGTCCGAATGAACTGTCATGCCTCTTACACTTTCGTCCTCTGCTAAAACCACTGCACCAGCCACAGCGTCGCGCATACGAGGGAACGTACTGCGATAATGTTTGCCGATAACGCGTTGGTCCTCGTCAACCACTTCCGCATCTGCAGAACTAACCAGCTGTGTTAGGGTGATTCTGGCAGCATCATGGCTCAATCTCATTCTCTTCATGCTCGAAATCTTTTTGGCCTTTCAATACTTCCAGAGAAAGGGCCGCATGTTTTGGCATAAAGCCGGGGTGGGCGCCTTTATCATATCGGATACTGCGTGCACCGTCGGTGTCTGTGCTCAAGTATACGTGGCGCTCATTGAATATCCCTCTGTCGACTTTCAAAAGCACTACACAGACGCCACGCTGCTCTGGCAAGCTTCACTTACCATAATCGCGACGTACACCACGGCATCGGTGGAGCAGGCCTTCCTATGCTATATATTCTATACACTGTGAGCAATGCCTTCCTCATTGAACGTTTGGTGGAATTCCGAGTGACCATTGCAGGACAAACAGGCGGTTCATTGCTGGGTTCCTGGTGCTTACCATCTTCATTCATGTGCGTCTCGCTTTCTATGGTAGTTGACCATTCTGTAAACCATGTTCAGCTCGGCATCTCGTTGGCTGCGGCGGGCCTGGTCGCTGAAGGAAAAAAGATAGCCATGACGAACCGCGTGAGCAAGTATGTTGTTCACCCTGTATACATGCTAGTCAGATTAATGCTGTCTAGGATCGGGGCCATTAGTTGCGCCATCACAGACATTCTAGTCGCAGCCGCCTTGGCGGCGACATTTTACAAGATGGAAGCATCACTTACTCGAGGGCGGACTCTGCGAACGTGAGAATTCTCTGCCCTCATCCTATGCAACAGCCGCAACTTACGATCACTACACGAAATAGTTTAATTCGTCGCCTTCTAATCCTCAGCCTCATGTCAGGAGTCGTTGTTGCGTCGTTCACCATTATTCACATGGTATTACTGTTAGTGCGCAATCCAGGTAATCATTCTCATCTTACTGTTGAGACACTTTCTCATTTTCCCAAAAGCCTCCACGATATTCTTCTTCTGCCAAGGCCGTGCATACGCATTGACACTTCTGAGCAATTTCCTGCTTGGCGTCCCTGTCAAGTCCGCAGTATCTCAGGCCAATGATACGAACCCCCTCTCAATTCCTGGACGCGAGAGTATTACTACCCCGGAAACTTTCAGCCTCCATTTCCACACGCGGAGCCAGAGCGGGAATATGTCATCCAACAACGTCTGTACACATGCCATCCCGCCTCACGCCTTGCTTTGTGCAACTCACCATTCTTTGCCAGATTGGTATTCCGAAGTCGCCGTCGCCGCCACAAGACAAATCGCAGTCAGATTGAGCGACAAATGTATGTGTCGCAGTGCGTGTCGTAAGTGTGGCGCATAATGAGACAGTTCCAGGCTGATTTTCCAGACACTCTTACATAGTACATTCAAATACCCCAGTAGATGCCTGTAAATCAAGGGTCAACGGGGACATGTTGCTGTTGGAATATGGCGCTGATCGGCGACCTGCTTCGAGCTGGCACATGTCAGAGACCTGTTGGATATGTTAACAGCAAGTATTTACGGATGAGGAGGAGGATATATTATATTGACGCGGTCCCACAACTGGAACAGTCAGTTTACTACGAAGACTTGAGTAACTGCTTGTGGATATATACAGTATATATACACAGCACCATTATGTACTCTCGTCCGTAACCATCTCCACCGAGCAGTACACTGCTGGTCTTCCGTTCCTCGGGCACTTCCCGTTGCAGCGTCGCTGTGGTTCCCGTGCAGGCCGCACTCTGTTCCCTCCCTGGATTCATTTTCCCTCTACAGTACAATTGCATGCTGGCTAGCACACACCAAATGGTGCTCCGGCGAGGCCAACGAATGCGTGGACGACATCGGGGGGGGGGGGGGTCACAAGGAGGGCTGAAACAAACTTCTAGGCCAAGTTACTAAATAAGCCCAGAATGCTTCAAAAATGCATTTGGAGTAGTAAATTGTGTTGAATGGAGAAGAGAGGGTTCCCCATGTTAAATCAGACCGCCAAGCCAAATTGGGAAGTCGGGTCACAAGGATCAGCATTACGTTAATCTTCAGCGCTGCTTCAGTACCTCGCTCGCAATGGCAAAAGGAAAGAAGAAACAGGTGCACGCACACACCAAGACCTTTAATCTGTGTCAATTCGTCCAATTGAGGGCGTCAAGTAACTTACGGCCCATCAGGCGTCATGCCAGGCTTCTGCTGGGCTGATTAGGTGAGAACTGAAGTGGCCTATATGGGATTGAACTTTAATGCAGTAGCACCCACCGAGTAGTTGAATATCACTGAAATGATGTCGACAATGTGCACCCATGGCGTGAATTTTCCGGGAATTGGTGAGGACGCACATGACCGGAAAAGACGGTCCGCCGCGAGGGTGGGAAACTCCTTCCCTTTGTGGAAGGAGAGGGAAGGGGGGTCAGCTTGAGGTCGAAAAAAAGCTTTTCCACCCTCTATCTGCGGCACTATTTAACGTTGGTGAAGGCCCAGAAGCATAGAGAAGCTCTTACTTCTCCAATGCTCTCAACCCATCAACTTGCCGTTGAAAGACTTCGCTATATCGATCACGCACATCCGAAAGTACCTCGTGAAGCGCGTATCTGTCGTTTTTGTTTGAACGACGTAGAAACCCCGGAACATGTGTTACTTGACTGCGCGGGATCCCCAGCTGTTGCCAATATGCGTGCCATATTCTTGGGTAAACTTCTACAGACAGTTCCAACACTGCGGCAGAAAGTGATAGAGTTAAATAGCACATCATTTCTAAAAGCTATAATCTATCAGCGCAGCACAATTGTACTCGTAGAAAAATATGTGCATGATGTTCTCGAGGTTTTCTATTCCGTCCCCATTCACCGTCCGAATGCAAGGAACGAGGTCATTGTTGTGTGATGAGGATTAATTCCGGTGAAATGGTGAGCTACTAATCGCTTGCAGGCGTCGACTGGGTTCTACAACAGTGCATGGGTGGCTGTAAGGTTGCTTATGGTAACTGTGAGCTCGGCTCTGGAGGCGTCTGGAGGCCCCGGGGCGAAGGTGTAATTTTAGCTTGCTTTGTACACCGGGAGAACTCCTAGAACCGGCGTTCGTTATTCGGACCGTGCCGTGTAATCCTACCTACCTACCTACCTACCGACCCGATATCCGAGTTTCGAAAGCCGACCCCCCCTTGGACGACATCTACACATTGGTTGCCATCTGCCGTCAGCATGTCAGTGTAGCTGTAGCTGTACGTCTCTATGCATATACCGTCCTGATAGCAACAGCTCAGACTCCGAGTTGCAATAACTATCTTCGAAGTCCTTCCGAGTACAGCTGCCTTAGAAATGCAGAGTTAAACCAGGTATTAAAATTCACGAATGCGGCTGATCGCGTCCTGACAACCGGCAACTTCTTCCCCTCAATCATGCGGGATCGTGAAAGTTTGTGTGCTTGGGCTAGTCGGGCGAACCATCCTCAGTAAGAGAGGTACTTGGAATGGCGCTGGGGATTGGCTGCGGACGCGTGAAGAAAATTGATGGGAGCATGCGGTCGTCGGGCCGGTACACCGACGTCCCAAAATAGCCGAAAACACCGCTGTCCTAATAACTCTCTGTGGATGCCACTTGCTATATGGGTAGTGGACAAAATGTGTATTAAATACTTTGGATCCGAATGACTGTTGTCGATTTTGGATAAATGTCCTCAGTAAAGCACAATTAGTGATTTAGGGTAAGAAATATTATTGGGGGTCGAACAGGGGAGTAAATCGAAAAATCCGCAACAGTCATTTTAAATAAAATATACCATGCCGTCATATTCACTCATATAAAGTAGTACCACGTTCAGTGGCTGTATGAGCCAGTAATTGGCCGTACCACTGATCAAGCGTCTGTCGGAGTTTGAAATTAGCGGTGCGTTGCGACCACCAGTGAAACATCTCGTATTCAATTCGGATACCGGCACGTGACCCTTTGTTCAATTTCACACCTTGCAAATGATTGTAAGAGGCCGGCAAGCGGCGGGTCACAAATAGAATATTTCTCTTTTGACTGGTTAATGTGATACCTCTCAGTGTCTCGGCCTGAGGGATACCGTACAATTTCGTGGGCCAAGGCTGGCTATTTAGCTAAGATAGGCCGCATCCATGGGCATCAAGCACACACAGCCACTGATGGCAGCAAGAAAACTCTGTAGAAATTGAACCACGTCGAAACAAAATATTCTGTTCTATAAATCGCTTCGGAGTGTGCCAAGGAATATACATTTCAAGTTTCAGAGCAATATGTCTTGAATTTGAGGGACTAGATAGCTTTTTGGTCATTCTGATGCGGGAAAATACACTGATCGGGACACCAAAAAGCTATCTAGTCCTTCAATTCTCACTCAAATTGTCCCAAATTTGCACTGCATATTCCCTGATACGATTTGAATATATTCACGGAACAGAGTTTTCTTTCCTGCCATCAGTGGCTGTGTGAGCTTGATGCCCATGGATGCGGCCTATCTTAATTTGTTCGCGACCTATTAAAACTTTCCAGGACTCACATGCATGGCTCAATGTTCGCTCGGTCGACGCTTGTGCGCCGACCGGCTCCATTGAGCCCAGTTGAGGTTGAGGAGCTGTTGGGGACCAGGAATTAATTTTTGAACATTTTCAACGAGCTCAGGTCACGTCAGCACAAATGACTAAAAAAGTCACGTTTTTCGCGACATTTTTGCTACTCTAAGCACAAAAGAACTAACGTTCTATTTGTGAACCTATTCGGAATTCCTGGTACAAGCTGCGCCTAGTTTTTATCGGCCCGCTTTCGTGCGAACCCGTTGCAACAATTGGTTTCTCCACCAATACTTGGCAAAAAATCTGGTTTTGTCCTCAAGTCATAGGTAACGATCCCCTTCCAACTTCTATTGGACGCCGTGACCACTTTTACTTTGTTTCCCATCGTGCAAAGTCCTGCCCTGGGGGGACACCTTGGTTTTATCACTCAATGGGCATCGAGATATCAATGGTCCTGCAGAGTGATAAAGGAATTCCTTCACCCACTCCTAGTCCTACAGTGCTAAATATGTTTTGCACAACTTCCTTCTCATCTTTTATGCACCAGACCAACAGATTCTTGCTTTTAACACCCACACAAGATTTCACCAAAGAAATTGGTGTTCAATAAGCAGAATCCATTGTTCTGGTTCATACCTGGCTTCCTTTTTTGTGTAACGAAGCCAAACTCATTTATCCCGGGATCTTCTGGGCCAACTTTCATGACAACAATCCAGCGTTACCGTGAGATCTGAACAAAGCAGTGTTTGCTCCAGTTCGCCAGTTTGTGCCATGCACCATTGTGTTGGGACAATAGCTTGGAGAGACTGAAATCAATCTTATATCAAGTCCCAGACATCCTCATCTCTCCCGGTCACAAGATTCCTCGTAATCTAAGCCGTCATCATGTACCATCCTAATACCATCCAGCCCCATTATTTACCAGGAGACACCCGGCGGAATACCAAGATTTGCACTGGCACCAATCCAGAAACCCGAATATGTTACCGCGCAATAACTCGAGAATCAGGCCATTTGTCAGCACATGGCATGGCGGCATCCCAATGATCATTGCGGCCCCGATAAAATACTAAATATGGGCATAGAATCACAGACCTGTAGGTGAAAGCTCGAGGGAGGGGGAGTACTAAGAGTAGGAATGAAAGGTGGGGCCCACCGTGGGCTACCAATCTAGATCCTACAACAACGATCTGATACAATTCGTGGAAGTATGTGAATGCGCACACGACGTCATGTTCTTGGCGAGTTTGGGGAAGCATAACTGCGGTGATGAATATACCGTGCACCTGAGGACTCGGATACAGACCAGAGGTTGAAAATCATTGCCAGAATTCCGAGCACAATGAGTAAGGCCCGCGCTGCTTACACACAGCACGACCTCTCAGAATATGGGAAGACAGGCAGAATTGAGTGAGCGATATGAGACCATTAGAGCAGGATATTTATTTGAGAGTTTGAATAAACAGCTGATTTTCCATCTGCTTAGTATACTCACAGAGGAGTACAACAAGACTTTTGACCTCTGATACTTCGCGAGGGACTTCCTACAGGTCAATTGAAATTCTTCAAGCCTTAAAGTGAGAAAAATTCTCAACCAGAAGATCACTGAGGCAGGAATACCGCTATTTCATAAATTTGATATTCCACTGTATATGAGGGCTCGAAACTCACAGTCCAATGTTCAAGTGGGGACAAACACATCCTAGATCAGGTCCCTGTCCATAGCAATATCAAAAGACTTCATTATCTGCCGATAAAACCGAATGCCCGGTTACTTTTGGTAATGCCGAGTATTTTTTTAGCGACCCAAAAAACAGCTTCCACAGATAGTGGACCGTGCAGTAGACGGTGTTTAGATGAAAATGTTGATGTACAATGCACGTCGTGTTCCCCAAACGCGTGAGTATTCTGTACAGGAACGCACGCTATCGCGTACAAGTAGACCAGCTAACCTCGCACGCGATTCCACGGCGGAAACGTGATGAGAGGATGCAGTGAATGCCCGAGACGCGATCGCAAGGGCCAGCGCAACGTCAGCACGAAATCTATACGTCACACCACTCGTGAAATCACTTGAATGCAGGAAACCATCGAGAACTCTCGAGTGATGATCATTTTGTACTGATCCCAGCGCAAATGATGTACAGGATCGGCCGATTCCCAGCCTGAAATGGGAAGGTACAAAGCCAGCTGCAGGACACGAGCATTACCGTGCTCGAAACAGGTACCAAAGGGCCCCAGAGCATTAAGTACGGGGTAACATCAGCAAAAGAGAAAGTCTCTGGCATGCATGGCAGCGTCTGGTGCAGGCAACGTTCAATTTGCAGGCTGGTCTGTTGAAGTAAAAGCGGGGAGGGCGGGTTTAGATGAAGAGTAGAGTAGGTTTGCAATAGCACTGTTGGTAAGAAGACTGCTTTAGAGCAAACAGATGCTCTCGCAGGACTGTACTGCAAGCTTATATACTACAAAATATGTATCTAGAATATTCTACGTGTATCTACTTGAACTGTCTGTATTAGTAATATTATTGGTCAGATGCCCAAAGGCCGAGCTGCATTACTGATTCCCAACATGGTCCCGGAGTTCGCCGGCCATCGGGATCTGGGGCCGACCAATCTGCGCCGGAGGTACATACAGACGGCACCAGGGCAGGGCATGTCTCGATCTCACACCTTCCCTCACGCTCCATAATGCACCCACTTCCCTGTCCCTCCATCGATCCAGTATGAGTTCAGCTAGCCAACTAACTGCTTAGCGCATCCTTCTGGTGCTAGCCTGCCAACCCCTCATGCTCCCAGCCCTTTTGCCTTCGTTCCGACTCTATATTTGTATCTCTTGCTAACATCGGGTAACCAACCACTACATGGCTGTTCATTCTTGTTCTCAACTCCTCTGTGATTTGTTCTTTCCTCCTCTGCGCACCATGTCCAGCCTCCAGCGCAGACTCAGGCTAGGACTCTGTCTCCTTCTTATCTCTAACTAAGGAAGGACTCTGGATCAGACCTCGTGCGAGAAAGCAAGCAAGCAAATGAGAGTCGATATGGCCTTTGAATTCCCTTGTGCTCTTTCTTGCTTTGGCTCTCACCCCTCCCCACAGTAGCCGAAATTGCTGCTCTTGCGCCTCGCACCTCGCGCGTCCTGAGTCTGTCCTTCTCTCCTTTCTCTCTCCTTCTACTCATACTTCTAGATGTACTTCTAATAAATTCTATATTTCAAGTTTTAATCCTGCTCTTTGAGATTGTGCACATCTGCAATTCCACCGCCCATGCCAACGTTGGTCCCAACTCTGGTACCGGTATCAACACTACTTAGCCAGAATCCAGCCTCCGACTCTCCAATACGAGGGACTCGTACGTGTGCTGATGACTGGTTATATATCTGAGCACCTGCGGTCATATATAGTTTCGTTAAGATTCACACTAGCGCTAGCACTTGTGGCATTGAAATTGATATCTGGCTGTCTACAGCTCCAGTACACCGAATTTAATAGTCGATCCCCCGGGTGCCCTTGGCCTTGATCACAGCCACTTTGGCTTCCCATTCCTCTCCCTTTTTCCTATATTAATTGAATCCTCCGACCCGCTTGCTAATAAATGAAATATTTCAATCTGAATGTTCGACTTCTACTGGCATCCCGCTAAATCTCTCAGGTTACTGGATAACCGCGAACAACCTATCTTATAGACTTCATAAATTCCAACAAACTCTAACCTGAACCTGAACAACAAAAAGAGATCTATATCTGCAGTAGAATACATGTTGTCTACACTCCGTGATATTCAACAAGTCTTTCCAGCTCTTCTGCCTCTGGCACTTACTCGGCCTGATACTCTATATTCTCCCTCCTGGTGTCCAACTCGGATCAGACCTCTTGTGAGCGAGCGAGCGAGCAAATGAGATTTTAGATGGCTTTGAAATTTCCTTGCGCTCTTCCTTGCTTTCGCTCTCTCCCGTACACCAGTCCAGGCTAGTGTTTTTGCACCTCGCACCTCACGCGTTCTCAGTCTGTCCATCTGTTTCTCTCTGTTTCTGCTTTTACTTCCAGATGTACTTCTAATAAATTCTATATTTCAAGTTCGAATCCTGCTCTTTGAGGTGACGCACAAGTGCAGTTTGACCGCCGACGCCGACGCCGGTGCCGACTCTGGTATCAACACTAAGCTGGAATTCAGCCTCCAACTCTCCGGCCCTAGGGAAACTGTACATGACTGGTTATATCTGGGGGCCTGGGGTCTGATATGGTTTCATTCAGACTCACGCTGGCACTAGTGCTCGTGCTATCGAAATTGATATCTGGCTGTCTACAGTTCCAGTACACCAAATTTAATCACCAATCACCCAGATGCCCTTGCCCTTGGTCATAACCACTCTGGCTTTCCATCCCTCTCCCGTTTCCCTCATCAATTGAATCCTCCGGTCGGCTTGCTCATAAGATCAGAATGTTCAGCATCTACTTGGTTCCCGCTAGATCACCCACCTTACTGGATTACCCGCGAACAACTTTTCAGTCGAATCTGATCGACTTCATGAATTTCAAAACCCCAACCTGAATATGACCCAAATCTGTGGCAAAAAAGATGTCATTCTATGCAGTAGAATGCAAGTTATCTACACTTCGTGATATGCAACAAGTCTTTCCAGCTCTTCTGCCTCTGGCACTTTATCCAGCTTGCGGTACGTCAATGCAAGATTGCGCATAATCCGAATGGTGTTTGGATGATCTTCTCCCAGAAGCTTCCTATACTTCTCGAGAGCCTTAACACATAGCTCTTCTGCTTGCAGAAACCGGCCTAGTTTGCCGTATGTCACCGCCAAATTGCCCATGGCCCATAGAGTGTAGGGATGGTCTTCACCCAATAGTTCCCTCCTCTTCTCCAGCACTAAGACCTCCAGTGCCTCTGCCTTGTGCAATTGGCCTAGGTCGCGGTATGTCCATGCTAAATTACCCATGGTCCATAAAGTGTCTTGGTGATCTTCACCCAGAACTCTCCTCTGCCTATCCAACACCGAAACCAAGAGTGTCTGTGCCTCCTCAAACGGACCCTGGGGATGATATGTTGATGCCAGACGATACATGGCAGATAGAGTGTCTGGACTATCTTCACCCAGAAGGTGCCTTTGTTTTCGAGCACTTCAAGGTGCTGCAGCCAAACCGGTACAACAAAAATTCAATCAAGCGTGAGAGGCCAGATTGACTTATATTAAATATTAAGATCTTAAGAGAGGTGTCCTACACCACTCCCTTCGAGTGTTTGCTTCCAACGATGTTCATCTCGATTTCCAGGATTGACTATCATAGTCACAATCTTCCGGCTGCTCTTGCCGACATGCCGTCCCCAACGGAACTTTACATCCTCAAGGAGTCTGCAACGCAGCACTCCGGCGCGGGGACCCACAATTCCTCGCGGACCTCCCCCTGCCTTGGACAGCGACTTGGTCCTGTGCTGGCGTCCTCGATGCCTTGAGGCCAGCCGGTTCAGGGAGGTCTCCGATAACACCTTCCCCCGGTTTATTCAAGCAAGGACGTGTCCTAGCTCCAGCGGATGTTGGCCAACTTTCTCGCTTCGCTTGCACCCTTGATGGGCTCATGCAACTTGACATTGTGGCGCTAATCCAGGACGACATCGCCGACGTAGGTGTCACCTTTATGATCAAAGTACACCAGACGTTATAGGGCAGTGCTCTCCCATCAAACTTTCATCAAATTCTGCCTCGACAACATCTGTACATATTATCCCCGTTAGGATGCCTGCCCCACCTTGTGTCTTTTTTTATTTTGTGGCAGATGAGGACATGCCAAATATTTGGATTTTGTACCTATTACTGTACTATTAAAATCAATTCGTCGGTCACCCGTCACGGGGGTGCTTGACGTGACGAATTTTGCAACCTTGTCACGCATCACATGACGAATATACTTTTCGTCACGGTAGGTTCAAATTTTCGGTTCAGGGGTGCTTGGAGCAATTTTCTTGACCTTTAGGCACTTCCCACTCAATTTCTTGCTCATCTTTCAGGTTTTGGCTTCAAATCTCACAAATATCGTGGTTCAGAGCAAGTTCAGCAGCAAAAAGTGCATTTTTTCGCATCATTCAAGGATATGTTGAAATAAATTGCTCAGGTCAATCCTAAAGTATTACAGTAAGCACTATGCATTCACGACAACTGCTGGAATATTTTTACGGGTTGACGAAATTTTGAGGGATGTCACGCAGCTCGTGCTCCCTTGACGAATTGGATCACGTGTCACATCCTTTGACGAATTGATTTTAATAGTACAGTATTTCCAGTACCGAAGGTAAAGATTATATGAAGCCAGGCATCTCGGGAAACGGTCGAGTATTGAGCGAGAAATGATAGTGTGTCCGAGTTCTAGGTTTGTCTGGAATGGTGGGGGACGATAGTAAGTATAATAATAGTAAAAATAACTAGAGCCCTCTACCTCAATGCGAGTCAATGCAGTCCGAGGCAGTGTTTGTAGCATATGTGACATAGACTGAGGTAAAAGTGCCGACCTCATGCTGCGCCTCGGTCACGTGGTTAGTCCAAAATCTCCGCACATTCAGAGTGAAGAGAAGGACGTTGGCGTATCTGAAAACACATGCATAACATCAGCGATATGGGCCGGGGGCATGGGAGAGACTTGCAATTTCCCCAATATGAACGTCCTGCATTCCAGGGTGGATCACATGAGTCAACATGGGTATGTGACGGAAAGCACGTACGGCGTCTCCTCTAGGTTATTTTTTGGGTATACAAGGAACAGAGCGAGATATATTAACGCGGTGACGCTCGTCACCGCGCCTGTCTCCACGGTGGTGAGCATTAGTTTCACCATGAAGGTGTCGGTGCGGCGCTCCTCCGAGGGCATCTGCATGCGGTATTGGTAGAACTGTGATGTACATTATTCGAAGCAAAATTTGACGGGGGTCAGAATATGAATTAAACGCAGCAGGCAAGAACAATGGGCGCACAATAATAATCAGTGTCGTTGTTATGAGGACGTCGCAGACGGCGGCGGCGATAAGCCAGGCCTATCAAACGCATAGAACAGTCAGTCTTCCAGAGATGAGCAGCGTACTTTTGTGGGCCCCAGTGGGAAGATCGGAAAAGGAGGGACGGTTCACCTTGACGCCGACCCTGATTTTCACCACGTTAGAAAACGCCGTCGCATGAGCGAACCGTGCGACCACAATAAATATCGTCACACCCTGCATCAGCGCTAGCTTTAGGTTCGCACGTCAGCGTAAACACAAAGATGCTTGGCGCGTGCCACACGAGGAGGCGCACCAGAAGAATCACAGCCGTTACGACACACGCCCAGACGGTCTTGTGCATGAGACGGTATATCCGCCTGCGAGAATATGCTTTCAATGGATCCGCCTCAACAGGTAGATAGTATCCTGACCAGGCAAAGAATCTTTGCACCAACGCTGCCGCTGGAGACATCAGATACGATGATACAACAAAGGGCGGGTAAGGTTAGGTAAGGGGAAAGAGCAACGGTCAGGGGTTTCTAGTTTTCCCTCTGATCCAACAGAGTGGGGGCGGGAAGACGACTATGTCGGCTGTCACCAAACCACACCAAACGCTCCACCCAAAAAAAAAAACAAAGGGGGGGGGGGGGGGGGGGGAGAGCAGACTCACTGATACCAGTGAATATGGGCGTCGCGAGACACGACCACGGAAGTATATCCAACGCTGTGGTGTTGCCCCACCCAAAAGCAAGGACCCAGTACGCGTAATGGCTCGACACCCCGGTTTGGGCGAGCTCAAGAGGGAAGACTGTGTACACTGTCGAAAGAGAGGAAAAAATGTTTGGCTGGTGCCAAAAGGAAAGCCATGGCAAGAGGGACTCACCCAGCATCTTTATCCAACGCCGTTCATTCGGGAAGCGACTGTGAAATGTATCTAGAGAAATGGAATTCGATCAGAGGAAAACGAATAAGTTAAAAAAAACAGTCTGTTACGCACAAACCTGTACAGCGAGCGTCGCCAGCAACGCCCAGTTGGCCTGCGTACCGGCGAGCTGCGTTTTTCAAAATTAGAGGTAGAGATGGGATTGAGTTTTTGCTGCTAACTATAGGCGCGGTGCTGGAGTCAATTAATCAGGCATGAGGAATTCAAAGTATGGCGAGGTGTTGGGGCGTACTGGAGAACGTATTCTGACATTGTCTGTGAGTAAGGAGGGAGCTTTCTGCGTTGCCATATGTCAAGGGTTTAAGTACGACACCGTGCCAACGGCGGTGACTTCGTGACTGATCAGTCCCTGAGCTGAAATTGATCGCAAGCCTTTGCGACCCGAGTTTCTCGTAAGCAGATCCCAACCCCGATCAATTATGTCACACGTCAAGTCAAGTTTAAAAATTTAAAAATTGAGGGGGAGGTGGGGAGGCGGGCTCTCAATCGGCAATAAACGAACGTGTGCGTTACCGTGAAGTCAGAACTACTTCTACAGCCATGGTGAGAAAAAGGAAAATCCAATGTGCGCCGCTAATTACACTGTCCTGCCATCATGGCGGCTGCAGAAGTGACATTCCAGGCTTAGTGCATCTCCTTATAGGCTCGTGCCTAGTAGCGGCGCTTTTGCCATCGGCGAACCACTAGCTAACGGGGAAAGTGATTTTTTGGATGGCGGATCGATTTTGGTCTAAACAGGGGCCCCAATGAAACCTGAAACGGAAGAGAACTGCCTGTTCAGATTTTTCTCAATGTCCTTGGAATAGGCAAGAGATACGGGATTACTTGATAGGGAGCAATTTGCTTTACACAAATTTAAGATACTACTAAGAGACGCCCGTACCCAGCCTCAGTCACCGACGGAAGCAAGTTCGGTTGTTTAACACAAATCTGGTGATCTATGCAAATCTATTTGGCTTGCATTGCGAACCCGGAATTTTATATAGCAAAAGAAAAGTTCGGTTCGGGGTTCGAACGCCCTTGAACGCCGAACCGAACCTGTCGAACGCTGAACCTGAGGTTCAGGTTCAATGTTCGGAAAGTCTCTGAACCGAACGCGAGGTTCGAGTTCGTGGTTCGGAAAAAAGTGCCCCGAACCTGAACCTAATCGAACTTTTACATCGCTAGTTCACGCCAAGGCTTGTGAGCGCCGTGATCGGCGCCTGCTAAAATTTCAAATTTCCCAACAGCTCAGTTAGGAGCTAAGCACTTACGCCCAGTACATCGCTACTACGCACACTGGTCACGAGCTTAGCATCCCTTCACTGCGCGGCGTGCGGTACCAAAGGTGCACACAAATTTACAAGTCCGAAGAGATAAATCCGGCCGAAATTTAAACCTAGTGTTTACGAATTGCTGGTATCGTTTCAGGTTCCAGGTCTCCCTTCCGTAAGTACGGAAGTCCCCTGCCAGATCATGGATTACCAAGCGTGTCCCACGTTCAGGCATCATCCTCTTTTCCCGGTTCACCGTCGCGGTCAGCGTACATGGAAGGAGTTGCTCTCGAAGATCGGCTCCGTACGTCTATTTTCGGCCTCCCACCCCCGCGTTGTGTCGCAAAAAAAAAATGCAGCTTAAGCCCCTTTGTCCCTGGAAGCACTGGGAAAGCGGAGGGCCTTAGACGACGGGAAGAGAATGGGAAAATGGAAGAAACAGATATTTACTCTGGAAATCCACAAGGCTCGAAGGGCAAGCCGTGTCTTCCTTGGCCTTCTTCCCAAAACCCGGGCTCAAAAGCATAGTGACTCTTCCCACCTGCCTGGCCACATCCAACCGACTCAGCCTCAACATCGGCTTTGGGCTCGTCCGATCCTCGTACCTCTCCGTGTCTAAGCGGCTCTTGCGCCCACTGCAGACAGAGAAGACACTCGGCACACAAGCACCATCGTGCCTCGATGCGTTGGTATGCAGCGCAACGCCAGGTCGCCAATGTCTCCGGCGGAAAGGAGGACGGGTCCCTCGTGTCTCACCCCCCGGTAGCGACTGCGTGCGAGGGGAGCCAGTATCGACCACGCCCCTGCCACGCAACGAAGGGGCGTCGTCAGGTACCTTCCTGCAAGGTAAGGGCCCACTCAAGCAGCAGCCGGTGGTGATGCGCGAGGCGCGCACGTGGGGTTTGGAGACTAATACGTAGCCGCCCGCACCACGGAAAGAGTGGGCAGTGAAGCGGGTAACGGTTAGAGTGGATCCTGAGGTGCTTGGCAATCCTAGTGGGGGAGATGGCGATGTTCTATCCAAGGGGGAGGGGCAACGCCCAGACCAGAGCACTCTTGTAGGGAATAGGTAACTTTAGTAATCGCCAGGACTCCGGAAGCAGGAAGCAGGGGAGAGAGAGAGACAACAAGCGTACCTGCCGAATATTGAATTATTCCAAATCGTACCCAGATAATCGGCGCCGGAGAAGCGGACGCTGACAGTCCTACAAGGGTGAATAAGCACAACGAAAGGAAAGCGATACAGGAGGAGACGTGCCTTAGCGACATGAGACGAGCGGTGGCGTCTCTGCAGCGAACGATGACCTGGATCAATAGATATTTAGTACGGACTCTCGCTATTGAGACACAGAATGAAGAAGAGCCCCACTTACACAATGCTGCCGTGGAAGCACAATCCGTTCGGCCAACCCTGCAATCGGCGTGACTATGAAAAGAGTTTTGTTGACGTATATGAAGATGTGCACGGATGTAAGCAGAGGTAAAAAGTCCGGCACGATGTTCTGCTGAAGATTGTCAGGATAAGCACGAAAAATGGACGAAGAGACAAGACACGCACAACTAATTCGGGTCCTTCGTAGAGGCAACATCAGTTATCGACGTGAGATTAGCAGCTCGTTATTCCGAGCGAATCATGGGCGCCGCATCGCTTCGCCCGTTCTGGTGGTGTAGTGGAGGGTCGCCGGCATCTTAGGCGGGCTCGTGGCTACAAGGGCGCGCTTTGGGGCCAGAAATCTTCCCGGACAGCAACAAGACTTTGCGCACAAGCAATTTAACGAAACGAGGGCGGTGGCGTCTGGAGAGGATGGTCAATATCGTGGCGCCTTCTCCACGTGGCATGAGCTACGGGAATGTTTCATCATGGGAAAAGCAGCAAAGAAGGAAGGGATGCGAGAGGGTACACACCTTAGAAGACGCAAATTTTGCGGCAAAACAAGCGGGGATATATATCCGCAGATACAGGTCAAAGGTCATCGCACGAGTCCTGTTCAAGGTTGTCAGGAGAGACAGAAAAATAATGAAAGAAACATCACACATCGGATTCCAGAGGCATGGGGGACGGCGACATCTCCGCTAGCACTGCAGTGGCTACAGTTTTTATCGTTGGTGGAGCATGCCTGGGGTGTGCGGCCAAAAACTTTCTACGAGACGTTAGTGAGCACGGCACTTATACGAAAAGAGAGAGGTGGTGCCTGCGGCGGGTGGAGAGTGATGACCTGAAGGGATATTGAGGATGGCTCCCAGTTTCGCCAAGGGACAAGGAGGGATAGAGCCCACCTGCACAATATGAAACCTACCGCACACAGTGCATTCCAACTTGATCCAGAATGACCAGCGTCTCGTTGGCACGCAGGGGCTGAAAGTCCTTTAAGTTATCTAACACAACGTTTCAGAAAGAAGAAAAGAAAAGTCACGCACTGCATCGATTACGAAAATTCACTGGGCGCAACGAAGAGCTAGCCATTATCCGTCCAACACAAAGGTGGCGTCGTTTATTTGTGGTTTGCGGCGGGACTCGGAGGCCGCTGGCTGCACGGGACAACGGCTTGGGCTATGTTGTGGTCCAGACTCAAAAGGCACAAGAGATCAACAATCATTGATCATCATGCATTCCCACGTCAGGCGTCAAACGGGCGCTAAAAAAAGCAACCCAGTTCTCACCAGTTCTCACCTTCTTTCTTGCTTCCTTCGCATTCGCCAAACAACAAGAAAGCGGACTCGGGAATTAGTTCGAGTTTTTTTGCATCTTTCCATTTCTCTGATTTCGAGTTTGATTTTGGGTTTATTTCAAGACGATAGTGGAGAGAAACATTATTTTTGATAGGAGGGTTCGGAGGAGCGATGGGAGCATGTTGCCGAAGTGCTGGCAAGGTTGGTTTGTTTGGAATATTCGCCGCAGTGTTCGCTGGTTTCCAGAATTTGGGCTCGTAGCGACGGAGTTGGACAAGTGGGAATGTTCTCGAGCAGTGCTCAAAGATATATATTATCCTGGTGGAATCGGCATTCCTATAACCCTATGGTTACTATTTGAGACCAGTTAGTTGGCCACTTAAGCATCTTGGCCTATCCTCGATCATTACAGGGTAAATACCCAAGCCAAACTATGTCTGAATGAAAGCATGAATCCAAAGAAGGATCCAAGATCCCAAGTTCCCTAATATCCCAACATTTGAGTTCGCAGTGAATTTATTTTGCCCGACAGTCTAACATGGCCAAATAACAGGCCAGTTGGCCACCCCACGAAATTGTACGCAGAGCGCTCAAATGGTGGCCAACTGCACTCTGAGTCAAAGAGGGAGGCTATATTGACTATTTGACATAGTTGTAGTGTATATGTGAGGCATGCAAAAGAACAAAATATCTGCTTCCGACCGGTAGGGAACCCCGAAATCAGGGTCACGAAATGAA
This sequence comes from Mycena leptocephala, assembly GCA_029378395.1. Taxonomy (NCBI): domain Eukaryota; kingdom Fungi; phylum Basidiomycota; class Agaricomycetes; order Agaricales; family Mycenaceae; genus Mycena; species Mycena leptocephala. The sequence goes on along the minus strand of JARJLF010000701.1, from coordinate 66,090 downwards.
TGAGCATCCTACCAGTCAAAAAAGCCCCCAGATAGGCCAAATTAATATCAATTCTGCTTAATGGGACGTACTGAGACGTACCTAGATATCCAACTCCGTTCCAGGATGCTGGCAGTTCCTCCCAAAAAATCTGATTATCAGCGAGACCGAAATTGCGTGGTTTGGGATAATGGCTTGCAGCGCCGGGGAGTTGAATAGGTAAAATCCTGAAACACCTCCCAGGATAAGGTATTGGATAGCAAGAACCCTTGTGGAAGATATCAGACCAATAGCATAACGGTGTCGCATACCGCAATGGTGGCCAGCATTGTCGAGTCAAAATAGCAGGGGTGCTTTCCCGAGTGCATAGATGAGAGTAGTTTGCCACAGAGTCATCCAGTAACATCAGAGACAGAGGCCCAGTATCGGGGGACCAGAACGAGCCCAAAGGTCGTGGGTCGACGAGGAATTGGTGGAGAAATAGGGGCAGCAAGCAGTGTGAGCGGTGATGGCAAGGAATTGACGTCCCCACGCTTCGGATTCTGGTCTCCGATGTCAAAACTTTGGATCAACGCATCACTTTCGGCCGAAATTTGGTCTGAACCTGCACTGGAGATCGTACTTTCCTCCCACATTATGTCTGGTCGTCCGGCTGCGCGAGCGGTCTTCGAGGACTGTCTGTGTTGGCTGCCTCGTGTACGAACGTGCAAGGACCCATGGGTATCGTGGGGGTGTGAAACAGCCGGCAGCGAGTAAAAGATGCAAGGAAGTAAGGAAAGATGGTCACAATTTCGGCTACTCCAACCCCCATATTATCGTTATGTTGTGTTTCGTCGGCTGCTCATCTTTAACAACGTAGCGTGACTTGGTCAGGCACGGCGCGACGTAGGGCACAAACAAGGTCGGGATGTTCAGCTTGATCAGAAACATCGGACGGGAACGGAAATAAAGTCGGCTCGGAAACGCGACTTGGTAAGAGGCGTCGCGATACCGGGACAGAAGCGAGGTCAGCAAGGGAGCATGACTTAATCGGACAAGGCTCAAAAACGAAAAACGCATGGATGTGAAAAGGCGCCATGCGGGACAGCAACAAAATCGGCGCGGAAGCACGACTCCGTAAGAATGGCGCGGAGGACAAGGGGTGACTCTGGGTGAATTTTTGCTTTAGAAATCCTGGTTATGATGCAATGCCTAAAGCAATCTCGTGCCACTCCGGCAGTTTGGATTGTGGCCGAGAAATTCAGAAATTTCCCTTGGATGTTCCACACCTGAAAATCAGGCGCTATAAGACCCAGTAACTTACGTTACCGGGAATCTCATATCAACCCATCCCATGCGCAGGCAGCATCGTGAACGCATTGTATGAGGTTCGCAAGACAGTGGAAGGCAGAGTCAGTAATGTGTTTACGGGAATTGGATCGAGGATGCAATGGCAAGAGAGAAGAAGCATCAGGTGGCGATGCAGCCCTGTCAGTCGGCCGGGACCGTGTGATCCGGCGATTGATGTTCTCCCTTTTTCCTCTCATCATCTCTTCGGTTTTCTTCCCGCAGAAAGTTCGTGCGCCGATTTGGGAGCCCCACCACCGCCAGAGCGAGAGTCAGAAGGGCAGAAGGAAGATTGGTGTTATCTCTGGGTTGCCTTCCAGTGCAAGCTGCGAGCTCGTCATTGGGCGGGCGGAATGAGGTGCGAGCTTTGGGACGATGCCCGTGGTGGGTTAGCAGATGGTGATGGGGTTGGTCAACGCGTGCGTATCTATTCAGATTAAGATCGGAAATAAGCGCCACATGCACACCAGCGCTCATTCTGCCCCGCGCCCTGCCTCGACTCCATCCTGACTGTGTCTGCATCTCTTTAGCACCGTCACCTCGGTCTCATTCTCTCAACAGTCCACACTCGATCACCCGCCCTTCTTGATTTATCTCTACCAATTCCAAGCAGCTTTACTCAGGCCCTGTCTTTCCTCCACCCGAGTGTCAAGCTGCCGCCCTCAGCTGTCGCCCTCAGTGTCCGGTCGATGGAATCCTCACCGCTGCCTGTGCTCCGCTCTCGCTGCCCGGCGCATGTGCGCTGCTTCTACTGCACTCCGCACTTGCGCCTTCACCTCAGATTCTTATCGGTCTCGGACCTCACGCTCCGTTAGCGCTTCTGGTGCTAGCCTGCCTCCCCTCGCCCAGCCCACGCACGCGCTTACACTGGTACATGCACTCCCCGCTTCAAGTTCTCCCGGTGGTCATGGGCTCATGTGCGGTCTGCTCCTCACGGCGCGCGGGTACCCACGCTCTCGATCTTGCACCTCTTGCTCTGTACACCTCCCGCCACCCGCCGTATCGATCTCAATCTCGATCTCACACTCTGTATTTCTGTCCCCTCGTGCGCACCATCCATCGCAGTGATCCCTCGGCGCGCTGACCACCCTCAGTCTCTGTCGCTCTTGCTTTCCGTTCGCTGAGCCGGCCTGGATTCTACATCTCGAGCCCAGCTCTTCCGAAATCAGGCCTCCTGCACGATTCCTGCTCAGTCTTGCTCTTGGTCTGACAGCGTAGCCAATGACTGGACTCCATCTGTTCCCGACGCTGAAGCCTGACTACGACTAGAACTAGGACTCGGACTCGCCTAGCACTCTGCTCCTTGATCTCTGTCTCCTCTGCGCCGCCTGAGCTCTAGACCACGACGAGGATGGGCTCGGACTTTTCGATCGCTCGTGAGATAGCAAGTAAATATGACTTGAGTCGATATTAGATGGACCTTTCCTGCAGCTGAGAACGAGTTCGTCCCTCCTACGCCTCGCGTTCGTTCGTTCGTTCATCCTTCTGGTTCCGGTTGTAATTCAATTCTGATAAATTATACACTCACATCCAAAGTCCTCCGCGCCATTCGACCGCTGGTTCTGCAAGGAACGCGTTCGTTCGTTTTTTCTTTCTCGTTCCAATTGTAATTGTAATTATAATTATAATATACTCATCTTTCAAGCGCTGCGCGCGATTCGACCGAGTCTGGACTTTCGAAGGGGAACTGTACGCATCCCGTGCTGATGCATAATGACTGGCCGTGGATATATATTCCGGGGTTAGTTGGGATTTCCGCTGGCGTCCTCGAAATCGAAATCAATATCCAGATCTCTCTTTCTACAGTTGCAACACCGAATTCCGAATCATCGTCGCCCTCTAGGTTCACAGAAGAACCTTTTCTTTTCAGTGGAGAATTTGACAAACCGGCAGATTTGCCACGGTGCCTATATCCGTATCGAATTATTCAAGGTCTGTTTTGTCTTCTGTCTTTGCCACATACCACGATCAACCTCACATACACCGCAAGCGATCGGTCTTTCCACCGCGCCTACATGCTCCCAACAAATAGACGGTATTGAAGAGACAATACAAACGTCGTCAGAGTGGCGGTCTGCATGCCCTCGATCAAGCTTGATCTCAATCTCGCTCTTTGAACCGTCTATCTCGCCGCCGCTGACCGCCCCCACCCTGAGCTGCGCCCCTCCCACGTATCGAGCCCGATCTCGATCTGTGCGGCTAGCTTGCTAGCACTTCGGCGTCCAGTGCGATGCGCAACCACCAGTCCTGGTCCTCCCTAGGGCTCCTGCGGGTCCGCTCTTTCGCCTTCATTCCATGGATCCACTACGTATCCTATGTCATGCATGCCTCATATCTCGAGGGCTATCTGTCCCATCACGAGGGCCGGATGCATTCATTCTTGGCTGCTATTTTTCGCTCCGCCTGGCGCTCACCGGCCTCTGTCTGCTGACTCGGCTCTGCTGTCTTCGGACGAGTAATGGGACCTGATCTTGCTTTTCTTCTGTCCTTTTGTTCTTCTTTCGTTCCTCTGCGCCTTGACTGCGACAGAGCAGTTCGGCGGCGCTCGCCTTCGGTCACCTCCGATGTAGCTCATCGATTCCACTTGCTCTGCCCTCACTTCTCCGTCCTCAAGTCCTCATTTCGATGTCTACCCTCCATTCTTGTTGCTCGTCTGTCCCCGCCTCGCTGGTAAATCCCTACAAAAGCATTTCCACGCAGTTCCAATCCGACTACTGCACTTCTTTCGTTCGCACTTCATCCAAACCTCAGACTCCATTCGAATTCGGGCTGCCATCCGCACGGTCCTCATCTCAGCTTGGGCGCTCGGAAACACCGATGTCTTCGATGGGCTGCCCGTGGTAACTGCGTTGTCTTTCATCTTGTTCAATACATGCCCACCGCGCTCCCCATCTTACACGTAGATCCCATTATTCGACATGTACACCGATACCTTGCTCTGCACGTCGACAGCCCCCTCAATCAAACTCTGTTCCGCTCCGAAGTAGACCTGCGTGTACCTGCCTTCCATGGCAAATGGTGGCTTCGGACACAATATTGATATTTTGAAATGCGGTACGATGAACGCAGCTGTCGGACTCCATATCCAGGCCCACAGCCACAATCTGGACACCCACGCCCTCAGTCATGGCCGGAGCCGCAGCGAGTAAAATACAAATTTAACTCAGCCTCAGCAGCCGATAAAACAAAAATTCAATGAAGCGCGAGAGAGGCATGGACGAAATTCAAATTCAAAATCAGCCGCAGCCGGCAAAACAAAAATTTGAATCAAGAGACGCAGCGATAGGCATAGACTGACCCCGAGTTGAACGAACGGTCGTGTCCTCACTGTTTCATCACCGTTTCAACATATCCGACGTGGATCCATTCCGCTCCCAGTCCTGGACATGTCTAGATAGCTACGGCGCTTTTGACTTCGAGCACTCGGTGATATTAATTTCCAACCCCACGGGAAATCACAGAGTTTTGTTGGGGGATAGCACGTGAGGAAACAGAGCCGGAAGGAAAAAATAGGCTGCCTAACAATTTCCTGCTCCCGATTTGAATAGGTTTCATGCTGAATTGGTCTCATGATTATATTTTACTGTGTCGGTCTTTAGATCCCTCCTGTTTGCGGCGAGATAAACGAGTCACAAAACACGGAGGGAGGTCTGTGGACCGACATACCCGCGATTTGGCGTGAATTCAATTAAGCGTCGAATCAAAGGAGCCTATAAAACCTGAGGATTGAAACATAACCGGGGAGGAATATTGGATCTGGATACATCTAAATTCGGTGTCGTCGGCGCACCGAGAATTTGAGTCAGTATTGCTTAAAGGTTGCAACATAAGGAAAGATTGGTCGTGCGGACTTCCGCCCTTGTCCACGCGTGTAAAATAATAAAAAATAAAAATAATCAAATGCTTGAGTGTAATGAAGTGTTCGAGAGTCAACGTAGACCTACGCGAAGATGACCGTAGCTGGAGACGCGCCTGCGAAAAAGAAGATCAGTAGCATTGTGCCATACCCTAAACTGAACATACCACCTGAAAATGGCTGTGAGACTCCCGGTAAATTATTGATGATTAAGATGAGTGGGTGTTGTGCTCCAGGATCTAAATCTACTACATCTGCTCGAAGATCAGAGGTGCCTAGATAACGAGACAGCGTCGCAACCCACATATACATCGAGCTCCAGGCAATGAGATTATTAATATCTACCCATTTCCGGGCCATGAATGGACCCAGTTCGAATTGGAACTGCGGCTACTTATATCATGGTTATGAATCTGGACCAACGTTAGTCAGCCAATGTGTGCCACAGTGCATACCAATTACAGCTAATGTCGGAACCGAAGGCACGAACAAAAAAAATTTGTTTTGGGAACTTTTTCGTTGCGCCGACCGATTCCCTCATATCTCCCTGAGTTTTGGCCAGATTACCTCGAAACATATACCATTTATTCAGAATAATTCATGCGCAACTAGTGATGAACAATTTTTGATCGAAAGATTACTTCCGAGCCAATAGTGTCTCAATGGAGAAGAAGATCATAATTCTGGTGACATCACCCTCTCCATATTGCATGTAAGCTTTCCCTCCCAAAAATTTAATGTGTTTGAACAAGTACCCACCCTGCGAGGAGGTGTTGAACAGAAACTGAGGCCCCAGTGCCAAATGGAGAAGTGAAATGCATTTTCATGATTTCCTTTACATCACTAATTGTGCACGAATTATTCTGAACGAACGGTATATGTTTCGAGGTAATCTGGCCAAAACTCAGGGAGATATGAGGGAATCGGTCGGCGCAACGAAAAACTTCCCAAAACGGAAATTTTTCGTTCGCACCTTCGGTTCCGACATTAGCTGTAACTGCCCAAGGCACACCGCGAGTCAGGTCAACGAAACCCTCAAAGTCGAAGGAAATTCAGACCGGATAAGAGCATACCTCTTTAGCGTATCCCGAGCTGAGACCACTCGCGCCAGTGTCTTGTTATAGATGTGCGACTTCTGCTCAAGGGTAGCTGCAGCAGTGCGTAAATTACAAGAAAGGAAAAGGGTCGGGAGACTAGACCAACGGGGACGTATGTAGTAATGTTCGGAGACGCATGAGCAGGTTGAACGGGCTTGTTGATGAAGAAGGGCAAAAAAAAAAGGGATGCCGAGGAAAGTCTGTGAGTGAAAGGTATCTCGCCCAGGGAACAAGTGCCAAATAATAGTTCAAGGTCGACTGCGAGAACAACCAAGTCAGACCCAGGAGTGAAGATCAGATTCGGGCAGAGGTTGGAATGAAGGACGAGCGCGTGTGTGTAGTGAATGAAGCCTCACCAGTCAAGTGAGTCGGTCCTCCGGTACAACTCTACACGTGCAAGATCCCTTATGCGGAGTTCGCCCGGCTTGAGAGTTGGAGTCACGTACTGAGAGGACCGAGAATCCAATGAGGGACGGAACCAGCGAGCTGGATGAGGAATAGAGGGAGAAGTGAGGTGACCCTACCATATGGATCATATCTAGGCGGCGGCTTGCGGTGAAACCAGTTGAGTCTGCCGTCGAGTGAAAATAAGAACGGAAACGCAACTAGGTCCTCAAAACATACCTTCGGCGCTTTGGGTGTGACCACGAAGTAGTGGGATCCTGGAGGCTGAACCCAGGAGGTCAATATTGAAGACATAATTGTTAGAATTCAAAGAACAAGCTAATAGAGTTGAACACGACATCGAGCGCACCTTGAGCAATATCATCGAAACAGGAAGCAACAGCGAAGGAAAAGCTTGAACAAGTCAAGTCAATGGATCCCGTGGAGAGCCTAGCATACAGTGCGACATAGCTTCGAATTCTAATCGAAAGTTGGGTACCGCAGTTAAATCTCGCGGGTACATTCTGGGTAAAACGCACAAATCAGCCAGAGCAGCGTCAATAAAACAGCGACAGGCATCAAGATCATAATTTCGGTCCTTGAGTCTTGACTCTGTCGCGATTGTTTTTCAGACCGTCTTGTACCATATTTACCAGGAGGAATGCGAGTGCGAGTGCGAGTGTGAGTAGGCGTTAGAGGGCGATGTGAAGCTAGGTTAGAATGAGATGGTAGAGAGCAAGAGAATTAAACAGAGTGAGATTGAAGGATGAGATAGAGTAGGAAGTGAAGGAGGGATGGATGGGCAAAAGCCGGACGAGAGAACACGGAGCAGCGGGTGGGTGGTAGTGATTCTAGTGAAACGTGATAGCGGTAGAGGTCGTGCAACGGATGCGCACCGGTGGGTCCTCCAGCCACGAGATTCATTGGTCGACGTCAGCGTCGGAACCGGCAGGCGAGTGGAACTCGGAGAGGCAGCTACAGGGGGAGCAGAAGGGATGGAGTGTTGAGGAGACAGGATGAAGCGGTAGATGGAGGCTGAAGATACAAAGAGAAGACTCGGAGGCCCGGGTGGGAGGACGCTGTTCAATGCTGCAGATATTGATCCATCCCATCATACGCGTGCGTCGGCGACGCTGTATCATCCACGCGGTAACTCAGGATTACTAGCGACCGATGCCAAAGGTAGATGTAAGAGGCGGTAAAGGTCTTCGGTTAGATTCGATGGAGGGACCAGTGAACGGCGTTGGGTGTGCGTTGGCGGAAGAGAAGAGCGAGAGTGACATCATGTGGCGATGCAGCATGGCACACACATCCTAGTTGGGCCGGAGGAGCCCGTCTTTCCTTTCTTTCTGTCACCGCGCATTTTCTCTCCCTGGAACGCACGCACCGACTTGGACACGCGTCCACCGCTGGAGACAGAGCTAGAAAGAAGATAGGTCCTTCCAGTGCGAGCTCCTCGTCGGGCAAGCGGGTAGAATGAGCCGCGAGTCTTTGTCCATGGCCAGCTCGGAGGGTGGAGATGCGGGTGGCGAACGGGTGCGCAACTATCTGAGTGGACAGACTGGGACTACATATGTCACACACACTGCTCGCAACTCCGAGTCCTTTCCTTCTCATTGATACCAAGCCCTTCCCGACTTCCCTCTTCGTTCTCCACCAGTTATTCTCAATTCTCAATCGCAATTGGACTGCTTGCTGTTTCCCACCTGCCTGCCCATGTGGACACCGACCTCGGCGTCCGCATTCCGCACTTCTACTGCACTGCATGCTTCAAGTTCTACCCGGCGCGCGCATCCTCGCTTTCGCTTCTACCCCGCCGGCGCTGTCCAGCATGCGCATCACTCTGGATCTTCCGCTGGCACTCTGCCAGACACATCGGCACTTTGCTCCCTCGACCTCGCAGCCTCGCCCTCGTACTCCTCGCACCATCCCCCTGCCATGCCCGTGACTTCGGCGCCCGCTCGCATGCACACGGCTTCTACATATTGGACACGGGCCTGCATTCGATGCTTGATTTTGCGCCTGCATACACAATCGCTCGATCTCGCACCACACCTGCGAGCGATCTAGCACTTCTGCCTCCCGCTCTTCATTGCACCTCCCATGCCTTCCCTCCCCTCACTCGTCCCTCCATCCGAGTCGGTTCAGTCCATTGATCTAGCTATATAGCACTTTTGCTTTTGCTGCTGCTTCTGTAGTGCTAAACTCGGGCTGCCAGTCCCATGAGGTTCCTTCCTGCACTAGCGCTCTTTTGCAGTCCTGCCGCTTGCTTATCCGGGGATGTATCCCACGGATATGTGTCCATTCATTCTTCCCTTCCGCGTCCGTGCTGGGCACTCGCCGCACTTGGACACTGTCCCGTTTGCTACTCCTTATCAGGCTCAACGTAGAACCAAGAACCCTTGCTCTTATTCCCTTGTTCGCGCGCACGTTTATAGAGTCTCAGTGGCGGTGGGTTTGTCTTCTAGTAGAGATGAAATTTAATTCCTTTTTTCACTCGTCCTCTCGTTCATGGGCACACCTCGTGAGCGTTCATGCCCTGTGTTCCTTCTTTCGCTCTCGCTCGTTGATGCATGCATGCTGCACCCATTTATCCTTTCTTCTGCTATCTCCTTCTATATACATATTTCAAGTCCTGCTTGAGGTTGCATGCGTATGCGCAACTCGACCGTCGATGCTGGTGATGTTGATCTACTGTGATCGCCACGGACCGAGTGCTTCCTTGCTTCCCTGTCGTCGTTCTCCCCCTCTCTCTCCATCTCTGCCAACGTACTCAGCTGTCACCTCCATGGTCTGCATCCCCACTCCATACTTCTGCTCCTTGCTTCGAGTTCCAAGTGGTGCTCGATCCGCTCCTCGCACCCCACGTACTGCTTGTCTCAATCTCGATCTCGCACCTTTCTTCACGCTCCATAATATACCCATTTACCCGTCCCTGTATCGATCCAGTCCAAGTGAAGCTACATAGCCAACTAGCTGTCTAGAGCGTCCTGCTGTGCTAGCCTGCCAACTGCTTGTGCTCCTGGCTCTTTGCTTTCATTTTGGTTATATATCCCCCACTGACATCGGGTAACTGCTACGTGGCCATTCGTTCTTGTTCGCAACTCTGCCGCGACTCGTTTGTGCCTCCCTGCGCGGCGTGCTCGGGCTCGACCACAGACTCCGCCTGAGACTCTGGCTGCTCCATATGCCTAACTAGAAAAGGACTCGGATTGAGAGTAGAGATGGGCTTGCGCTCTTTTGCTCTCACTCGTACACACAGCAGTCCAGATTGGTGTTCTTGCGCCTCGCACCCCGCGCGTTCCGATTCCGTCTGTCTTTCCCTTCTTTCTGCTTCTACTTCTTCTAGATGTCCTTCTAATAAATAAGTTCTAATGCTGCACTTTGAGGTTGCGCACATGTGCAATTCGACCGTCCACGCCCACGCCGGCCAATTCTTGTCTCAATGCTACTTATCTAGAATCCAGCTTCCATCTCCAATCCGAGGACAACTATGCGCATGCTGAGGCATGGTTATATATCTGGGTGCCCGTGGTCTCTTTAACATTCACACTAGCGCTAGTCGCATTGAAATTAATATCTGGCTCCAGTACACCGAATTCAATCATTGATCACCCAGGTGCCCTTGCCCTTGCCCTTGACCATAACCACTGTGGCCGTCTGTCTCCCGTTTTCCTGATTTTTTTCAATGTGAATATTCAGTGTCACTGCCTTTCTGCTAGATCTCCGGATTACCCGCGAACCAAATTTCGGTCGAACCTGATAGACTTCGTGAATTCCAACAAAACCTGACCTGAACATGATGCAATTATTTAACAAAAAACAATGATGCCTATCTCTGCTGCAGAATACATGTTATTTAAACTTCATGATATGCAATAAGTCTTTCCAGCTCTTCTGCCTCTGGCACTTTAACCAGGCTGCGGTATGTCAATGCAAGATTGCGCATAATCCGAATGGTGTCTGGATGATCTTCCCCAAGAAGCTTCCTATACTTCTCGAGTGCCCCAGCTTCAAGCTCTTCTGCTTGCAGAAACTGTTCTAGTTTGTAGTATATCCATCCCAAATTGCCCATGGCCCGTAGAGTGTCGGGATGGTCTTCACCCAGCATTTCCCTCCTCTTCTCCAACACTAAAACCTTCAGGGTCTCTGCCTTGTGCAATTGGCCTAGGCCGTGGTATGCCAATGCTAAATCACCCATTGTCCATAAAGTGTCTTGGTGATCTTCACCAGAACTTTCCTCTGCCTATCCAACACCGAAACCAAGAGTGTCTGCGCCTCCTGGAACCGACCCTGGGTGAGATATGTTGATGCCAAATGACCCATAGTATATAGAGTGTCTTGACTATCTTCACCCAGAAGGTGCCTCCGCTTTTCAAGCACTTCAAGCTCGAGTGCCTCTGCCTGTGTGAATTGGCCTAGTTCCCCGTATGCCACTGCCAGATTGCCCATGGTATGCAGAGTGTGTGGATGATCTTCACCCAGATGTTTCCTCTGCTTTTCCAGCGCTGATATTTGGATTTCTGCTGCCTTCTCAAACTGGCCGAGTTGGTGGTATGTCGCTGCCAGACCAGCCATGGCAAGCAGAGTGTCTGGATGATCGTCTCCCAGAATGATTCTTCGTTTTGCAAACACTGCAGCTCCCAGAACTTTTGCCTGCTTGAGTTGCCTGAGCTCATGATAGGACCATGCCAGAGCATGCATAGCATGCAGAGTGTCCTCATGATTCTCACCGAGCTCCATCTCCTTTTCATGGAATGCATGTTTACACTCTTTAAGCTGCTTCAGCAGTGTTTCTGTAAGGGGAAGCGAGGTTGCATGTGCTGAAATCACTGTTCCACCGGTCTGTAAATTTTGGGATCGATTAAGGTCAACTATATGAAATAATTCATCCACTCACAGGATCTCTGTAGCTTTGAGTAGCACAACTCCCGGCTGCGTGAATATCATGATCCTAGATATGCTCAGCGCGGTATATTTTCTAAAAAATGAAATCCTCTCACGAGTTGTTCATTGCAATCCTGACTGTCATTTCCTGAGTTGCATGAGATATCTTCGACAGGGTCCAGACTGGAATCATAACTCTGTGAATCACTATCATCCTCTTTTAGTGAATCTCGGTCTTCTGAATCATCTGGTTGCGAGTGATCCGAGTTGAGACTACTTGTGGAATTATCTTCGCAGCTCAATTCCGCCAATTGGTTGTCAGGTGGATCATTGTCTGAGATTTGGTTGTCCCTGTTTTAGGGCAACCCCATCGTCAGTCCTATCCACATCACCTTTGGGACTGTCTCACCCATCAACCACAACATTCAACTCTGCGTTGTGATAGCTAGTGGGGAGGATATCTTCAAAGTTAGCAGCTGCAAATGCGTAAGAACTGGGAAGGAGCTCTTCAGCACGAGGTCTGGAAATTGTTTATTCATGACAGATATGGAAGGATTTGAATTGTATGTTCTCACCTTCGTAATAACTGAAGAAATTCACGGAAACCATCAAACCAAGGTTGTATGGGCCAATCCTCACAATCAAGTTTGCCCAACCAGCTCAAAAGACCAGTGAGAATAGTTGTGGCAAGAAAGTCAACACCATCATAGTCGAAGGGTGTTTCCGATTCCTCGGTCAGGCCCAGTACCATGATGTCGACCCCAATGTCCTTCAGTACTCTGCTCATCAGACAACACAGCTTGCTTGCAACATCAGAGTGTATGCTCCCTGTCTCCAACCAAAACCCTGGTAAGTCAAGAATTCCCCCAAGGTATCTGATGCAGAGTGCCCTGGAAAATATCGAAGCTCTTCAATGGTGAGATCAGAACTGAAGTCAGAACAGATTCAATTGATGGGTGGTCGGTCACTCACGAGCAGTCATATTCAACTAATAACCGTTCAAGCACACTGAGTCCCCCTGCATCACAGGAGGTGAGCTGTACAACAGTACTGGCCTCCATGTTCGTCGAGATTGTGGTATCGGCCAAGCAGGTTGCAGCCAACATTTGCCAAAATGTCCATTCATCATCAGGAGGACCATTAGCCCGACTCCACAGCGAAGAGATATCTTCAGTTGATGTTGCACCTTCTATATATTTTGCATGAAGCAAAAGTGCGCGGAGCCCAGGAAAGAGAGTAACAATTTCCACAATGTCCTTGAAGGCTCGACACTGGGTATCCGCAGATTCGGTTCTGTAGATCATTATTATATGCAATCTTCACACCATATAGACCACGCACAGGAGAGCATATTTCATTAGCTTGCAACACCCTTTCTCCAGTTTCGGTGGGATGGAAGTGTGCAGAGATTCTAGCTGTAGAGCCCGTTCTTCCCTATTTCCGAAGTGGGATTTGATTTTCTGGGCCACGAAATGCGGTCCCAGACCAAAACTATATGCAGCGCGGTTTGCCTGTGTCTTGAGGACCTTGCCCAAGGAGGTGTAAACCCGATCCAAGGTGCGACCGGGGGAGGGAGACAAGCCATTAAGCATTAGCGCCCATCGTCCTCCCTCAGGACGATTCTCTTCTGTCCTCGCGACTGCTGTGTTGGAATTGGGCTGCCAAGGAACAAGTGCATCGGCGGTATGTGTTGAGGTCATTCACAAGTAGGAGGATGAGGGTGGGATGGTGGTGGGAGCAAAGGAAGAGTAGCGAGATCCGGCGCTTAAAGACACAGCCCACCTGCACAGCCTGTCATGTCATACAGCTTCTTGCCGGGTCACCCGTCCCGATGACCCAAATACACAAGCTGTGAGACAGGCTGTTGAATGGGTTCTTTGAGGACATTCTACCCAATCCATGACCCAGATTTTCTATTCTCACTCCCATCGTCGACACCGCTCCTCCTTTTCAGTCTTCGACCCCGCCAACGACCGCAATACATCTTTTGAAAAAATCACCCTCGCATGAGATTCAGCATCCCTAGTCCTTGGCTCAAAAAAAGAAAAGAAAAGAGAAAAGAGGACCACGGTCAGCACCCACATCTGGATGCTGCAACTATCGAAATGGCATTCGTTACCAGTCGGTGATGAACCCCATATGTTGTACTGCGCTTCCAGATCGAGTTGTGGTGAATCATACAGGGTTCTCGAACTGGAAACATCATCTAGTTCCAGAGGAAGGAGAAGAATAAAATAAACTCGTGGTATGTCCCCGCAGCGGATCGAACACCCGTCTCTCTAATATATACCCCGGTTGCGAGTCCACATAGGCATCGAGGGATCTAGTTCGATCTACAATGACTCGGTGTGGGCCGTTATCACTCTCAATATCTAATTTGCCTCGTGGGGCTGGTGTTGTTTTTCCATTGTTCTCAAACCAGTTCTCAATTTTTGCTCCGGTGTAGTCTACCTTGATAATCTTTCCGATTTTTTTCGTGCGAGACAACACCGAGCGATTAGGCTGAAAGGATCCACTGTGGCTGCCCATGTCCAACGCAGGAGCGAAAAAAAAAGAGATAAATAAATAAATTCAACACCCCATACCCGCAAGCGGAGTTGAACCGCTAAGTCCACAATGAACGATTTGGGGTCAATGCCTTAAATCGGCTGTAATTGCAGGAGGCTCAAAAGCGACTGGGTCGCAAGGAAGTTCATACCCTAGTCTTTTCGCGAAGGATAGAAATTCTACCCCATTGTCATTGATTTTAAAGACAGTTTCGGCAGTCCCGGGCCGCAGGCACCCGAATCAAGACCAATCATCTCGGGGATAGGAAAGGAAACCAGAAAAACGGATAGCGCAAGACTCAGCGATGTATGACCCAATCCTGAATGCAACTGGAGTTTTGGGTACGCAAGGAACAAGACTCCGATGCCGCACAGTATTAGGTCGTATGATGGCAAATGAATCAAAATTTCAATGATGAACTTGGCCAAAGCAAGGACTTGGACTGGGATATCCATATCGGCCACAGTGAATGAATGACCCTGTGGGAAAAGGAACTCGGGATTCATATCGAGTGCAACTGAGTTCGACGTCCCAACGCAAAAGAAAATAAGCCCAAAAAACATTGCAAAAGAGACGCACCAAAGAGACACCCCAGTCGAATGCGTGGCCTGCCAATACGCCAGAGATCGGATGGATGCGTGAGCCGGGTGCGCGCTGCACGCGATCAAGTCTGTGGGATATATAATGGGGGATGACGAAGGGTGCAAGACAGCGGAAGGCTGGACCAGTTGGGGTGGTCAGCATTGGGCCATGAATGGGGTCCGATAAATGGATGGGTGCGAGGACGTAAATAGGAATAGTGTCCGTAACTTGGTTCAAACCCGAGGTAAAAAGACATCAAACCCAACCCCCCCCCCCCAAAAAAAAAAAAAAGAATTCCATGTGGATCATGCCCTCGGATGTGTTCGTGATCCTGGAAGAGCCCTGTATCACAAGGAAAATAAAGCAATTTTCAAAATAAAGGTCATGACAAAGACTCAGAGCCCAAGTCCAGCCGCCCGCCAGCTCTCCAAAAAATTGCGCAGGGTGGATCAATACAACGTGTTTATCTTCCCTTTGGTCAACGAGGACTTGCAGGCAAATATGTAATGAAATCTGGGAATTCACCTGTGGGTGAATGCAGCCAATCCTGGAGGAAGTGGAATCGAATTGCACCCAAATGGTACGCCGCTCAGCCCTCACGGGCCGAGAAAAATCGGGATTGTAATTTTAAAGCAGCCGTAGCAGGTGTAGTCGGCGAGAGAACACTCGGAGGTTGGCAGCCAGAGGGACGGGAACAGGGACGGAGCTGGAGCTGAAGCGCGTGGGATTGGTGGGATCCGGAGGTGGAGCACAGGAGGACGGGGTTGGTATATATGCAGGAGATGCGAGAGAGAAGGGCTGAGAGCTGAGAGAAAGAAGGGAGATAAAGAACCACCACCACAACGCGGAGCTCGGAATGAAGCCATGACCTCGAAGTTCGCGATGGAACACCGGGAAATGGCGGGCGACGCAAGCAGGGAGAGTTGTCATATCGAGAGGGAAAAAATCTGGAGGGCCAGGGAATAAAAATACATACGAAAAAAGAGCCGGAACGCAGAGGGCCGTATAGGCACATTCGCCGAGACGAAAACAGCGTGTACTTCGGTTGAAGCAAGCTTCAAGTTTGAAAGAGATTCCAGTTAGTATGGCACTTTGAGGGATGATAGGGCAGCAGGTGCATTCGTCGAGATAACCAAGAGGAAGGAAGGTCGAGCCCAGAATGACCGGAGAGAATTGGGAGAGATGTAAGGCGGCGATCGAACAGCCGGGCCGGATTTGGATGCCCGATGACGCCGTGATGACGCCGGGTGATCCGGCGTCCGGCTTCTCCCTTCTTCCTCTCATCACCGCCTTCAATTTTCTTGCTGCACAACGCACGCACTCACTTGAACGTCCGGATCTACCGCAAGATGCATGGACAAACCTTGAAGCCCTGTCCACCATCTGTCCTTTTTCCAGCGCGAGCGCGTAGTGAGGGCGGAATGAGGCGATGCTCGTCGTGGGTTAGGTGATGAGAATTGGGTTGGCGAACGGGTGCGTAACCATCCAATTCTGCCCTTGCTTCGAGCACTTATAACATACTGGACTCTGTGTGGCACATGTATGTACATGCTGCTCCGAGTCACCTTGGTCCACACCTTGCCTATCGTCTGCTTCTCATCAGCGCCACTCCTTTCCGGGTTCTCACTCGCCTTGGTCTTGTTGTCGCCACATCACCGACTCGATTCCCTCTCGAGTTATCGCTTCCCAATTACACGCCGATCTACCAAGGCTCGCTGTTGCGTGTTTCTCTCCTTTCTGGCCCTGGCGATCTGCCACCACTCGACGCCCGATGCCAACGCCCCACCCTCGGGGGCCGAGCCTAACTCCACAATCGCACTCCGCCCTCCGCACCTCTCACCGTTCTACTCCGCACTTGTCACTCTGCTTCAAGTTGTGCCGGTGCTCATGCCACGCTCTTGCGCATGCACTTGCATCGCGCTCCTGATCTCGCTCCTCTCGCGCCGTACGCCTCTTGCCGTCCCCCCCCACCGTATCGATCTAGGACCCTGTACTTATCTCCTCGCGCACACCGTGCGCTTCAGTCGCTCCCTCGCGCTTTGTCGCTCCTGCATTCGTTTCGCTGAGCCGCCCGGTCTCCCATCCCACCACTCTCGATAACGTGCCTCTTCCAAGTCTCTCTCTTGCCCTTGGTCTGGCTTCCTCTGCATGGTGTTCCACTCGCCAGGCCTGCTCGTGGAGCTGAAGCCTGCTTGGGACCATGCTTCTCCTTGATCTTTGTCTCCGCTGCGCCGCCTTAAACCAGATTCAATATGACGACGAGCACTAATAGAACTAGGACGAGGACGGAATCGGTCTCTCACGACGAGCGCGCGAGCAGGGGAGCAAGTAGATATGACTTGGGAACGACTTGAGATACACCTTTCTCGCAGTGGAGATAGAGTTCGTTCCCCGGCGCCTCGCGAGTACGTTCGGTCTTTCATTCCGGTTCTGTTTCTTCGTTTCGTTCTCTAGTTGTACTTGTAATTCTAATTCTAATTCTAATATCTTATACATCCATATTTCAAGCGCAATTCGACCGCCGACGCTGAATCTAACAGGAACGAATCTGGAAAGGGCCGTAGGCGTCCCGCTGCTGGTGCGTGGCGACTCGCCATGGATATATATCTTTCGCTTTCGTACCTCTTGGACGTTGGGTCGCGGTTCGGCTTCCATCCTTTTTTTCCTTCGGCTTTCATGCTTTTTGGGAGCTCTATCTGCTCCAGCGTTCCTGCCTCACAGAGCTACGCATGATCCCCGCGTCTCACCGATCAACGGATCCTCGCCTCCAGGCACGTTACGACATACAGTAGAGGTTCCCTTTGAGATTACAACTGTCGCAGCTCGGATGATCGCCCTCGCCGAGTGAGTTGATAACACGCTACCCATGAGCTGGAATCGGCGGACTCCGCTCGAGGACGGAGCTGGTAAAGGTACCAATCACTTTGTTTTTTTTTGCCTGTACAGGCGATTCTTGTCTGAACCCAAGGTTGGTTCTGGTTTTGAATAACTGCTCGCACGAGGCGAATTATAAGTCGAGACCAAGTTCGACTGGGAGTTTAGATTTGAGCCTCGGGCCTGAGAAGCTCCCGTGTAGTTGCATGATTCTCTGCGTTCAGGTGGGGACTGCGAACTATTTCGTATGCAGTCGCTTCTGTTGCGCATCCTATCGTGCAGAAAATGTGCTTGGCTTTGTATGGCCCACTGAAAGTGTGTAATCAATTATTTATTCCGTCGGCTCTGCATCAGTTCAACTGGGTGAGGAATTCGGTGACTCAAAAACATTTCTTCCCAGCCACGGACAAGGCTCGAGGCGAGCGGGCGAGTGGTGCATATAAATTGGAAAAATGCATTCAACGCCTTCTATATTCGGGCCATGAGGAGAAAGGAACCGACACAACGCTATATGACTGGCGGTGTATGTTGGCTTTGTCTGCAACAGCCGGCTCTCGCGACTCTTCCTCTGCTCCCAGTGCTTAGTCCGATCCAAGGTGACGTCAGACCTCAGACCGAATCCTGTACTCCCTGTAGCGATGGATGAATAGACGGGCAGTAGTACTGGCAGAGTTCTTAGCACACCTCTCGCAAATATTATATTGTTTAAGAATCATTGCGTCTGGCTGAACGCGGGACCCACCGAGTTTGTGCGGCGACTTTGAGCATGAGATTAATTACAATTATTTTCAATGGAGGGAACATCGTATTTGTACGAGGCTATAAACAAAGATCAGTACTAGTGGAGTGAAGGAACATCGATGTGTGGCAGATCTAGAGTGTATCAGATATTCGGCCTGAGGATCGGGTTCGTGGCGAATGATGACTGAGAGAAGAGGGCTAGCATGCGGGTAGCATAGCTCGGGTTCAGCTGCAGGTGGCTCTGCATCGAGAACGGGGATTCAGCTCGAGTGCACGGGAGCTAGACCAACATGCACTTAGAGAAGAAATTGGGAGCAGCTCAGTTTCAACAGGAAATTCCGAGTGGCTCGGCTCAAAAACGATTTAGGAATCGGACGAGTACGCCTTCGGAGTTCGGTGATCCTGTGCTTCGGCCCTGAGAATGGGTGGTCCAAATTAAAGACTGGAGATGGATAACAACGAAGCCAGCGCCGAGGTCATGCAGGACAAGATTCCGCTCTAGGATTCTTGAGGGAGCGGAGGTCGGTATAGAGGATGCAGCACTCTATCGTCAAAGTGAAGGAGGATATTGTTGCGCAGCAAGGAGATCTCAGAACGCAGCAGGATCAAGTAACTTTGTGGTCTGAAGCAGCACTGAATGCGGAGAACCGAGAACTGAGCAGAAAGAAGAAACGATCA
Organism: Mycena leptocephala; assembly: GCA_029378395.1. Lineage (NCBI taxonomy): Eukaryota > Fungi > Basidiomycota > Agaricomycetes > Agaricales > Mycenaceae > Mycena > Mycena leptocephala. The sequence continues at coordinate 47,139 of JARJLF010000701.1, read as the reverse complement.
ATCAGAGGAGGAGAGTGAAAACACGGAGGCGGAGGCGGAACACTGGCAGGGAGTGAGATTCAGGGAACTTGATGATCGAGCAGGAAAGAAAGGCTGCGAAGCCAACAAGATATGTACGATTCCGTTGCGCCGGATGTTTGCGAACAGTCCGCGCAGTGAAATATACCAGTGGGCGATTCCTCGGCGTGTGTGGCGACCCGAAACGCGAGTAAATGTGCGATGGCTGTAGAGATGCATGGGCGTGGACAGAAGACAAAAATCAGAATCTGACCGGATATTGGCATCAGCATCCGCAGTTCGGGAGAGGAATGGAAGCGAGGTGGGGGTGGGCGGGGAGGGGAATGCGCATGCAGTGCGATAAAGGAGGATGAGCATGTGTTGATCAATAAATAGAGACCAGAACGAGAGGACAGATACATGCACATGTACGGCAAAATGCGCCCGCGGTGCAGGGAATAATATTCTTAGATTCTGGATTTTACATGTTAAAACTAAGGCAGGAGGGCGAGGCCAGGCGGATAGGAATAATTACGGTTCACGCAGGGCAGGAATCAAAGAAGCAAGGAGAGCAGGAAAAACGAAGGGTCTGGATTTGAAGACGAATTTGGGGACGCAAGGTATCAGGAGGCGGGAATCGGCAGATACTGCAAGAGGACGGTGTCGAAAATCGGTATAACGCGGAGGCACGAAGGTACAGGGGGTTGGGTGCACCAGAGCGGGGATTTTATGGGCAGCGCCCCACGGCGATGAGTCTGCAACCGGGGTTATTGAATGATAGAGCACGCAGGCAAGGCAAAGGCAGCGATGGTGTATTGAACCAAGATAGCAGAACAGAACAGTTTGGATTGGGAAACAGATTAGTGGGGTTTGTCCTGCAGGCACGACATTTATTGTGGGCTGGTGTAAGTTGACAGTCGCTCCATAAGTGTGTCGGCATCAGCATCGGAAGGGCGATGCGAGCGTGGAAGATGCAGATGTGAGTGGAACTTGGAGAAGAGAATATCGAAAGCAGGAGCATTGTAGAGGACACAGTAGGAAACGATAGGTGGAGGTTAGACTTAAAAAAAAGCTCGGAGGTGGAAGACACTGTTCAAGGCAGATATTGAGTCACACACGTAGTGACGTACGGAGACGGATTATATTGTATCAACTGGGATTACTCGCAAAAAATATGTGACAGTCCGAAAAGATCTCCAGTTAGATTCGATGGAGCGCCGTGTGAGCTGCGTTGGGTGTGCGTTGGCGGAAGAGAAGAGCGAGAGTGACATCATGTGGCGATGCAGCACGGAACACAAATCCAAGTCGGGCCGGATGAGCCCGTCCTTCCCTTCTTTCCGTCATCGCGCATTCCTCTCTCCCTGGAACGCACGCGTCGACTTGGACACGCGTCCACCACTGGAGACGCACCTAGAAAGAACATTGATCCTTCCAGTGCGAGCTCCTCGTCGGGCGAGCGGGTAGAATGAGCTGCGAGTTTGGGCGCGATGTCCATGGTCAGCTCGGTCAGCTCGGAGGGTGGGGATGCAGATGGTGAACAGGTGCGCAACCATCTAGAAATGCCTTCGCTTCTTCACAAGGTTCACATGCTCTGAGTCAATAGACTGGGACTATGTATGCCACACACACTGTTCACAACTCCGAGCCCTTTTCCTCTCACTTGATACCAAGCCCTTCCCGACTCCCCCTCCTTGTTTTCCACCGGCTAATTCTCGATCCTCAATCACAATAGGGCCGCTTTCTGTTTCCCACCTGCCTGCCGATGCGGACACCAACCCTCGGCGTCTGCATTCCGCACTTCTGCTCCACTGCATGGCTCAAGTTCTACCTGGTGCGTGTGCACCCTCGCTTTCGCTCTTGCACCATCGCTTCGCTCACGCATCGCCCTGGACCTTCCGCTGGCACTCCGCCAGATGCTGACCTTCGGTGTTGTCGGCACTTTGCTCCCTCGACCTCGCAGCCTTGCCCTCGTACTCCTCGCACGGCCCCTGCACTGCACCTCCGACGGACCGTGACTTCACGCCCTGCCCGCCTGCCTGCCTGCCTGCCTGCACACCGCTTCTACATCCTGGACACGGGCCTGTACTCAAGTCGTCGACCCTTGATTTTTCGCCCGCATTCGGTCTGTTGAGCTCGCACCACATGTGCGGCCGAGCTCGCACTTCCGCCTCCCGCTCCTCACTGTGCACCTCGCACGCACCACCCCCCACTTCCGTGCTGCACGCATCCACTCCCTCGTCCCTCCACTTGAGTCGGTCTAATGAATCGATCTAGCTAGCGCTTCACTGATGCTCTTTTGACTCGCTGATCCTGCCATGTATCCCACATATATCGCACATCCATTCCTGCCTCCACCCTCTCGGACACTGTTGCCGTTGCTAAGTAGTCCTCAAGCTCGATGGAAGACTAGGGCCTGTTGCTCTTACTCACTCGCTGATGAGCATCACCTGTCGCTGATCACGGAATATCCCGATCCGTTGACTTCCGAACGGATTTATTTTGTTTCCGCGAGCACAGCCCACAAATCATATTTGTTGTCTCGGAATCAATATCGTTCCGACGCCTCCCCCTAATTCGTATAGCCTCAAGGGTTTCCCCTTTACTCCTTTATTGTCTTACCTCCAGTATATATTCCATCTGTATCATATTTTTACAACAACGAATTAGTATCCATTTCGCCTCCGATCACGTATGCCGCCTTGAGTCGTCGTCGTTGCTCATGCTCGCCTCTGTCCACACCTTTGTATTATCCCTCGTCGTCCACTTTGTATTCCTCGCACTATGTTTTATCATCCCTGTCTCTGCTCGATGTCTCGCTGCGAATATATCGCATTCCCCTCTCCATCCCTTTCCCACCATCTCCTACCAGTCAAGCTCTGAGCTTGGATTGGCCCACTCGCACAAGTTTAGTCTTACGGTCCTCGGAGTTTTGAGCCTGGTATTTTATCTATCAGCTCGCGCTCTCAGACGCGCCGTCAGCGTATCATTTTGGAGCCCACCGCGAGGGGTCTCAACCATTGCTTCAGGCTTGTCTCGTGCCTTCACCCATACCTCGACTCCTGATCCTTCTATTTTTCTGTCGCCTTCGCCATCACTGCCGTCTTCGTCTACGCCCTTGCTTTCATCTTCACCGCCGCCACCAGATGTCTCGTTCCCCCCATCCCCTGTTTTACCCACGCCACCCGACGTTCCCGCTCCGGCACCGCTGCCTTCCGACATGCCTGCTCGTAATGATCGCACAGCCCCTGCATTTGATTCGCAGAAGCCTCGCGAGCTCCGCAGATATTTTTCCGACCTCGAGTTTTTATTTTCGCGCTCCCGCGTCACCGACGATTTGCAGAAGTACCACGCCACACGTTTCCTCAGCATCGACGACCAGGACCTTTGGGAGTCCATCCCCGAGTTTGACGATCCCACAGCATCCTTTTCGCAGTTCACCGCTGCCATATTTCGTCTTTATCCCGATGCCGACCCCGACCGCAGATATTCGCCCGCAGATCTCAAAGCTCTCGTCACCGAACTTTCACATGTCCCATCATTATCCCGCGCACGCTTCCTCGAATTTTACCGCAGGTTCTTCGCAATGTCTTCGTTCTTACGCGCTAAAGACCGTCTTTCCGCACCCGAGCAGTCCCGCAGCTTCGTTCGCGCTATTCCGTCCAATATTTGGCACCGCGCACAGGAACGTCTTCATATTAAATTCCCCGACGTACACCCCGATGATCCGTACCCGCTACACGACCTCCGCGATGCCATTGATTTTGTTCTGATCGACTCTTCCTCGCGCTCGCTCACGCCTCATTTCCCCGAGCTTCCTGCATCCATGCCCGCACCCGCAGATCCGTCCATTGCCGTGCTTGCCGATGCCATTAACGAGTTGACTCGCCTCGTTTCGTCCCAGCAGCAGTTGTCCCCTACAGCTCCACGTCTCGACTCGCCGCCTTCGTCACCTCGTCCCGCGTTGTGTTCATATTGCAGCAATCCCGCACATTTTATTGCTCGTTGCCCGCTCGCCGCTGCAGATATCCGCGCCGGAATTTGTAAGCGTAATGCAGAGGGAAAAGTTGTCCTTCCCTCTGGCATGTTCGTTCCGCATCGCATCGCAGGCCCAGATCTTCGCACGCGCATTAGTTCTTGGCACCGCGAGAATTCAACTCCTTTCGTACCTGTTTCGCAGTCCGCAGATATTCCCGCAGCTCCCGCGTCGTCCTCGTCATCACCGTGCTCGCACCATTCGGCTCCCACGTTTGTTTCCCCGCATGTACCTGCTCCGACACGACCAGCCCCCGCGCTTACGTTCTCTGTGCACAGCCGCATCGCAGATCTCGAGTCCCAGATTGCCGCGCTTCGTTCCCGCGCCTCGCATCTGCGTACCCCCGTCCCACACGAGCCCTATGTTGGATCACCGCCGAATTATCCATCTTATTCCGCACCATTGCAGCCTTCGCAATCGCATCCCATGTCGCAGTCGCGTGTCATTCCATCGCAGATCCAGCCGCAGTTTATCACGCAGATTCGTACTTCGACGCCGCCAGCAGTTCCCAGCGCACCTCCGGACTTGTCGCATCGATTTTGTGCCCTAGAATCATCGCCTACGTCGTACCTCGGGCCCCAGACGTCGTGCTCCGTGCCTAATATCGGTTATCAGTCTCCTACATGCTCCGAGCAGCCGCAGTTCACGCACCGACTGTTCACACTTTCAGACGACGCCTCTCCAGTTCCCCATACCTCGTTATCGTTGCCATCTCGCGTTCCAGCGCCAGCGCCATCGCCAACATCGCGTTTAGATCCAGAGCCATCAAATTTTGCGTCCCCGCATCGCGCTGAGTCCCAGAGCAGACACGCGCATCACCAGTTCGCGTTCCCACCAAGTTTAGCATCCGCGCGGTTATTCCAGGCCCCCGAAGCGTACCAGCAGCATCCAGTTCGTGTCACATCGAGCCAAGACAACATACAGACATCGCAGTCGTTCGCCACGCCGCATTGTCAGCCGCAGCTCCGCGCACCAGTTCCCAGTTGCATACCGCCGAGTCCAGCAAATTTTGACAGAGTGTTCGAGTTTACCCACGATCCAGCATTTGTTCCAGGCGATATAGCGCAAGATTGGAGTCATCCCAGTGCCCAAATCGACCCCATATCATTCGCATAGCTCCCACACGCGCGTTCAAATTTTGGCGATACATTTCAAGGTCCTACGGCGATATCAATCTCTATCTGCGCGTCACCTTTTCCTTTTCCATTTTTCCAGCTTCGTCGTAAATTCTTGTTTATATTTCGACTCAAACTCGATGCCCACCCGCTATGCATATTCCACACGTCAAGATTTCAGTTGGGAGGACCTCCATGATGCTTACTGCGTGCACCACATTTTTCTTGCAATATTTCCCCATTCCCATTCCATCCGCCTTGGCCCATGTTTTCGTTTCCCCCGAGTAGTCCCCAGTGTCGCGTTGCCGTCCAAATTATCACCGTCGCTGCCAGTGACCGAGGACAGTCACTTTTTCAGTTGGGAGGAGATGATGAGCATCACCTGTCGCTGATCACGGAATATCCCGATCCGTTGACTTCCGAACGGATTTATTTTGTTTCCGCGAGCACAGCCCACAAATCATATTTGTTGTCTCGGAATCAATATCGTTCCGACGCCTCCCCCTAATTCGTATAGCCTCAAGGGTTTCCCCTTTACTCCTTTATTGTCTTACCTCCAGTATATATTCCATCTGTATCATATTTTTACAACAACGAATTAGTATCCATTTCGCCTCCGATCACGTATGCCGCCTTGAGTCCTCGTCGTTGCTCATGCTCGCCTCTGTCCACACCTTTGTATTATCCCTCGTCGTCCACTTTGTATTCCTCGCACTATGTTTTATCATCCCTGTCTCTGCTCGACGTCTCGCTGCGAATATATCGCATTCCCCTCTCCATCCCTTTCCCACCATCTCCTACCAGTCAAGCTCTGAGCTTGGATTGGCCCACTCGCACAAGTTTAGTCTTACGGTCCTCGGAGTTTTGAGCCTGATATTTTATTTATCAGCTCACGCTCTCAGACGCGCCGTCAGCGTATCATCGCTCATGTGTATTACTGTAAGGGATTGAGTCGGGAGCGGCTTGTCTTCTCGTAGACATGGAGTTTGAGATTTCTTTCTATGGCTCTCGTTATCGTTCGTACGTCCCTTCTCGGGTTTTCTTTCTCTCTCGCTTGTACGTGCGCATTTTAAATTCGTCCCTCTTTCTCGTTCGATATTAATGTTTCAAGTCCTGTTTGAGGTTGTGACTGTCGATGCCGGCGATATTGAATCCACTGTAATCGCTGTAGAGCACCTGATGTCTTGCCTTCGCCCTCCTCTCTTCATCTCCGCCAACACACCCCAGCTGCCACCTTCAGGGTCTGCATCCAAACTCCATCCTTGTACCCCTTGCTTCAAGTCCCAAGTGGTGCTCGATCCACTCCTCGCACCCCGCGCGCTGCTCGTCTCCATCTCCCATTTTTCCTCGTGCTCCATAATGTACCCACTTCCCCGTTCCTTAATCGATCCAGTCCGAGTTCAGCTGACCAACCAACTGTCTAGGCTGACCTCTCGTGCTGGCCTCCCAACCACTCATGCTCCTCGCTCCTTTGCTTTTGTTTCGATTTCAAGTCTGTGTCTCCCACTGACATCATGATCGGGTAACCCGCCATCCGCCCTTGGTCGTGACTCTTTCGCACTGCATTCTTGTCTCCTCCGCACGATGATCGAGCTCGGCCCCTGAGACTGTCTGCTCCTCATGTCTAACTAGGAAAGGACTCGGATCGAAGCTCTTCGAGTGAGGGAGAAAATGAGAGTCTAGATGGTGTTTAAATTTCCTTGCGCTCTTCCTTGCTTTTGCTCTCACCCATAGACGTAGCAATTGAGATTGTTGCTCTTGCACCTCGCACCCGAGTCTGTCCTTCCTTCTGTTTCTACTTATACTTCTAGATGCACTTCTAATAAATTCTATATTTCAAGTTCTAATCCTGCCCTTCGAGGTCACGCATATGTGCAATTTGACCGCCCCCACCGATGCTGGTGCTGATTCTGGTACTTGGCTAGGATACAGCCTCCGATTGCGACTCTCCGATCTGTATATGCGCTGATAACTGGTTATATATCCTGGGGCCCGGGGGCTGATATGGTTTCGTTAACAGCACTCGTGGGATTGAAATTGATATATGGCTGTCTACATACACCGAATTCAATCGCCGATTCCCCGGGTGCCCTTGTCCATGACCATAACTGCTCTGGCTTTCCATCTGTCCCCCGTTTTCCTACATTAATTGAATCCTCCACCTAGCTTGTTGATAGATGAAATGTGTCGGTGAATGTTCAGCCTCTACTTGCTTTCTGCCAGATCTCTCGAGTTACCGGATTATCCGTGAAGAACTTCTCAGTTGACTCTGATAGACTTCATGAATTCCAACAAACCCCAACCGGAACATGAATGAAATATTTAACAAAATGATGTCCATGTCTGCAGCAGGATACATGTCATCTACACTTCGTGATATGCAACAAGTCTTTCCAACTCTTCTGCCTCCGGCACTTTATCTAGCTTGCGGTATGTCAATGCAAGATCGCGCATAATCCAAATGGTATTTGGATGATCTTCACCCAGAAGCTTCCTATACTTCTCAAGTGCCCCCGCTCCAAGCTGTTCTGCTTGCAGGAACTGGCCTAGCTCGTAGTATGTCACTGCTAAATTGCCCATGACTACTAGAGTGTCGGGATGGTCTTCACCCAGCAGTTCCCTCTGCTTCTCCAACACTATAACCTCTAGGGCCTCTGCCTTGTGCAATTGGCCTAGGTCGTGGTATGTCCGTGCTAGTTCGCTCATTGTCCATAAGGTATCTTCGTGATCTTCACCCAGAAGTTTCCTCTGCCTATCCAACACCGAAATCAAGACTGTCTGTGCTTCCTCAGACCGACCCAGGTCGTGATATGTTATTGCCAGATGATACATGACCTTTAGAGTGTCTGCACTATCTTCACCCAGAAGCTGCCTCCGCTTTTCGACCACTTCAAGGTTGAGTGCCTCTGCCTGTGTGAATTGGCCCAGTTGCCTGTATGTCGCTGCCAGATTGCTCATGATAATCAGAGCGTCTGGATGGTCCTCACCCAGATGCTTCCTCTGCTTTTCCAACACCGACATTTCGAGCTCCGCTGCCTTCTCATACTGGCCTAGTTGGTAGTATGTAGATGCCAGGTTAGTCATGATCCGCAGGGTGTCTGGATGATCTTCTCCCTGACTGGTTGTTCGTTTCTCAAGCACTCCAACTTCCAGCACTTTTGCCTGCCTGAGTTGGCCGAGGTTATAATATGTCCACGCCAGATTTATCATAGCATCTAGCGTGTCTGGATGGTTTTCACCGAGCTCCCTCTCCTTTTCGCGTAGTGCCAACTTTTGCTCTTTCAGTTCCTTCAGCAGTGTTTCTGTCAGAGGAGTTGAGGTTGCATGTCGTGAAATCACTGTTTCCCCGGTCTGTAAATTTTGGGATTAATGAAGTTCAACCATGCTGATTGATTCATCCACTCACAGGATCTCCATATAAATTTGAGGTCCGAGTAGTGCATTCCCTGGCATCGTAAATATCATGATCCTAACTATGTTCAATAGGGCACATTTTTGAAAGAAGGAATACTCTTACAACTTGTCCAACGCAATCCTGACTCTCATCTCCTGAGTTGCATGAAATATTGTCTTCAACTGAGTCGAGACCAGAATTCTGGCTCTGTGCATTGCCATCATCTTCGCGTAGTGAATCTGGGTCTTCTGGCTCATCGAGAGAGTGATCCGAGTGGAGACTACTTGTGGAATTGTTTTCACAGTCTAATTCTGCCAAGTGATTGTCAAGTGTATCTTCTTTATTTGAGGTTCTTTCATCCCTGTTTCAGGACAAGGCAAATATCAGTCCCAGTCCCATCCACATCACATTTGGAACCGTCGCACCCATCGACAACAACATTCAACTCTGCATTTTGATAGCTAGTTGGCAGGATATCCTCAAAGTTACCAACTGCAAACACAGAGGAATTTGGGAGGAGCTCTGCAGAGCGAGGCCTGGAAAATTTTTATCCTTAAGGGTTGTGGAGAGATGGTAATTATACACACCTTCGCAATAACTGAAGCAATTGACAGAAACGATCAAACCAAGATTTTCCTGACCAATCCTCATGATCAAGTTTACCCAACCAGCTTAAAAGACCAGTGAGAATTGTCGTCGCAAGAAAGTCAACACCCTGATAGTCAAATGGTGGTTCCGACTCCTCGGCGGGGCCGAGTGCCAGAATGTCGACCCCAATGTCCTTCAGTACTCGGTTCATCAGATAGCACAGCTTGTTTGCAACATCAGAGTGTATGTTCCCAGTGTCAGACCAAAATCCGGGGAGGTCAAGAATTCCGCCGAGGTATCGGATGCAGATTGCCCTAGAAAATGTTGAAGTTCTTGGATGGTGAATCAGAATGGATCCAACAGATAAAAATGTCACTCACGAGCAATCATGTTCAACTAATATAAGCTCAATCACACTGAGTCCCTCCGCATTGCAGGAGGTGAGTTGTGGAATGGTACTGCCCTCCAGTATCGTCGAGATTGTGGTATCGGCCAGGCAAGTTGCAGCTAACATTTGCCAGAATGTCCATTCGTCATCTGGTGCACCATCTGCGCGGCTCCATAATGCGGAAATGGCCTCCATTGTTGTGTTGTCTTCTATATATTTTTCATGCAGGAGCAGAGCACGAAGGCCAGGAAAGAGAGTAACAATTTCCACAATGTCCTTGAAGACCTGGCACTGGGTATCAGCAGATTCGGTTCTGGGGCCCATCATTACATGCAGTTCTCATATCATATAGAAGACGCACGGAAGAGCGTATCTCATCAACTTGTGGCACCCTTTCTCGAGTTTCGGTGGGATGGAGGTACACAGGAGTTCTAGCTGTAGAACCCGTTCCTCCCCGTTTCCGAAGTACGACTTGATTTTCTGGGCCACGACGTGCGGTCCTAGGCCAAAGCTATACGCAGCACGATTGGCCTGTGTCTCGAGTACCTTTCCCAAGGAGGTGTACACTCGATCCAAGGTGCGACCGGGGGAGGGAGACAAGAAGCCACTCAGCATCAGCGCCCATCTTCCACCATCAGGACGATTCCCTTCCGTCTTCGCAACTACCTGGTTGGAATTGAGATCCCAAGGGACAAGTGCATCGGAGATATGAATTGAGGCCATTCACGAGTAGAGGAGGAGGTGGGATGGTAGTGGGAGTAAAGGAAGAGTAGCACGAGCCGGCGCTCAAAGCACACAGCCCACATACACAGCCTGTCATGTCATACAGCTTCTTGCCGGTTCACTCGGCCCGATGATCCGCATGTACAGGGTGTGAGGCAGGCTGTTGCAAAAAGCCTGTTGAATGTGTTCCTCGAGTGCATTCCTCAATGTAGCGTTTCTGCAAACTCAAGTCAAAGGGCGGCAGCAAATACCCTGCGCCTTCGTTCTGGCTGTTGACGTCGGATGACGCCGGTTCGACTGCCAACGAGCCTAACACATCTTGTTTTACACCCAGCCATCATTCACTCTTCGATAGTACAGCACTCCGTTTACACTCGTTCTGTACTCTCTACCATCAAAATCGCATTCGTGCTCACCCTCAGCGACTTTTGTATTGATTAGTTTCAATCTCAACCAATTTATTTTTCTTCGCCCGCGATTTTAGACAAAGAAAGGACTCGAACCGGAATATTCATTGGCAACATTACATGGCCGGGGGGAAGAAAGGAACCTCGGGGTTGGGGACTTCGACATACGTAACGTCAGCGGCGCGGGGACGGGACATCTCAGCGACATCCAAAATAAACCCAACATCGCCAACGACGCGGAAAACACACGCAGAAAAACTTGAAATGAGGCACATCAAAGAACTCTGAGTCGACTGCGTGGCCTGCCGATGCCCCGGATAACGGATAGATATTCGGGCCAGGTGCGCGCCGTGTACAATTAGTTGTGCGGGATATACAAAGGAAGACGGGAGGATGAAGAGACACCACAGGACCGAACCAGCAGCAATCTTGGGGTTGGTGGTCCTCCAATTGAGCGATGGAAGCATGTGAGATGAACCGCACGAGGATGGCAGAGGATAGAAATCTGAATATTTTGTCGTGACATGCTTCAAAATCGAAGGAAAAAATAACCCAAAACCAAACCCAAACCCAAAAACATCCATGGATGGGGTTATCTTTCATTTGGTCATGAGTCTTACACGGCGACGTACCTCTCACCTTTCTGCAGTGAATTGAGAGAATGCACCTGTGGGTGAATGGTGAACCCAAGAGCAAGAGGAATCGAATTGCTCCCAACTAGTACCGCACACCGCGCTCAGCGCTCAAAGGCGAAGGAAATTTGTATCTACGATGTACGTAAATCAACACTGGGGTACGAAGAGATTACGACTGCGCGCGCTAACCAACCACCAGCCAAATTTTGATCCTCTTGGCATAGACATCTTGGCTCCCTCGCCACCCGCACATCCGGGAGCCCGCCCTCGGTCGCTCGCAGGCCTGATGGAAGCAAGCCCACACGACGGTATTTGATTGGAATCAGGCAAAAACTCAGACTCGGATGAATAAGAGTTATCACTCACCATATTGAGTGCAGGTGGTTGATTCCCGAGTACAGTCCGTGTGTGAGTGCAAAGTGCACACCAGCCCTCTCCTCTCCCGCGTGCGAACCAAACTGTACGCGTGCAGCGTACACTCGATCACACTAAGAGCAAAAGGGTGAAAGGTATGTGAGTAGTCGTACATATCGTAGAACGATCCCAGGGCCCTAGGGAACCATTATCGCATCGAAAGAATGCGAAGCGCGGAGGTGGATGGAAAACCACAGGCAGACTGAGAAGGAACCAAAATGTAGAGCAGTACCGGATCAAACGGTGGACGGCTCAGAACAGTGAGGAAAGGCGTCGCCCGCCTTGGAATTCGAGGACAAGAACATCGCAGAGTGCAAGAGTCAAGGATATACGCCGAGTGCGGAACGTCACAGCGAGGAGGATGTCAAGACAAGTGCGAAGATTAACGCAGGCTAGAGACACGGGACCTATGGAGGGTGGTGCCTGCCTGGATAGAGATGTGAAATGAAAGACCGAAGGCGAATGTTGGCATTAGGACTTCGCAGCAGACGGAAGCGATGTGAGGGGAAAGACGGTGTGTGCTGATTTTTTAAAAAGATATCAGGACAGATCCAGACATATACCGATGGGCCCACCGCGCTGCAATTCACTCGCGGGCGTGCGGGATTTCTCAGATGTCGGATGTTAAAACGTTGGAAGACAAGGCGAGCTGGATAAGAATAATTACAGTTCAAGCAGGGCAGGAGCTTGAGGCAGCAAAGAGAGCATAATTCAGGTAGGAAGATAGACGTGGACTTGTATGCGAATAGAAAAGGGCAAGGTATCGGGAAGCGGGATATGACGCTAAGGCACGAAGGCACGAAGGCAGAGAGGGTGAGACGCACCGGAGCGGGGACTTGCACGAGCGGTAGGGCCGCATGGCGGTAAGTCTGTAATTGAGTTATATTGAATAATAGAGCACGAAGTAAAGGCGGGGATGGGCAAAATTAGCAGCGGAAACAGACGGAATAGGAGAGGGCTACAGATGCACACGGGGTTGGTCCGGGAGGCATGAGATTCATTGTTGGCCGGTGTGAATTTAAATCGGAGTGGCATGCAGTATCAGTCTTTCGAGAAGAGCCTCGGTTTCGTGCTCGAAACAAAGCCTGGACAGAGTCCCAGCTAGATGGCACGAGAGATGTTGGATTCGGCGCCCGGCTGAGGGGAGCTCCGAGCGCTGAGAGAAAAAACGAGCCAAAATAAAGGGAAGTGGGCGATACGTCGAGAGAGAGGAGCCCGAGATGAACAGACTCAACAGAGACATTGTCACATTATTGACCATACGCGGCATCCGGGGCCCGCGCATCGTGAATGCGTCATATTAACCCAGATGAGTCTTATTAACAATCGCAAGACAGATGCTGGGGGTTCAGAGCATTGGAGGAGGCTGCGATGACGGGAGAGCTGCAAGAGGTGGCGATGCAGCCCTCGGACCGTGTGATCCGGCATCTTCCGTTCTTTCTTCTTCCTCTCATCGTCATTTTCAATTTCTTCCCGCAGAACGCACGCACTCACTTGAACGGCCGGATACACTGCCAACAAAACTTGAAGCCGCTAGCTCTATCCTCCTTCCAGTGCGTCGTGCGAGGCTGCGAGCTCGTGGTCGGCGGGCGGAAAGAGGCACGAGCTTTGAGATGATGCTGGTGGTGGGTTAGCAGATGGGAATGGCGTTAGTCTTCTGGTGCGTACCTATCCAGATTTGCCCTCGCTTAGTGTACAGTGTACACGCGTCGTAGCAACCAGACCCTAAATACACACATGCCGCTCCGAGTTACGTCGCTCTACGCCTCACCTATCCTCGCCTCAACTCTGTGGCGACGGCGTCTCCTTTTCGTCGGCTCCACTCTCTAGCTCTCACTCGCCTTGGTGTTGGCCGGACTCGTCTTGTTCTGGAAGGATCCGATCGCCCATCTACCATCGCCCATTGCCCGCTTTAGCTTCCTTGCTTCCATGTTAGTCCCCAACTAAGCCCGACGTCGCCCATGCCCGATGCCCGACTCCGCTCACACGCACCCTCCCGTGCTAATCGATGTTCCGACCACGGAGTCGCGGCGCCGCGTACCCACGCTCTTGCGCATGCGTCTGCTGCCCTCGATCAAGGATCTCAATTAAGCTCCCTACACGTATGCCTCCCGTCTGCTTACCCGCCCTCGCTCGTCGCGCCGCCCCGTCCTCAGCTGCGCTCCTCCCCTGCATCGATCCCGAGCTCAATCGGGTGCGGCTCCACTTCTACTTGCGGTGTGGTACGAGACCGCCAGCCAACCTCTTCCGTTCAGCTCCTGCGGATTCGCGCGTTTACTTTCGTTTCGCGCAGCGTATTCATTATCGAATTCCATACATGTACCATTTCTCTACGGTCATTTATGCCATCTCGAGGACCGGTTCCATTCATTTTTGTCTTCGATTCTCTGCGCTCCGTCAGGCTTTCATTGGACTGTCTCCACGGCTGACTTGGGACTAACAATCAGGGCAGTCTTACCCTCACAACGAGCGAGCATGACCTGGAAGCGAGATGGTTTTCTCTCTTTCTGTTGGTCTTTAGCTCCTCGGCGCCTTTCCTTCTCCTTGCTTCACCTGCGATCCACCTCCGTTCTGACTTATCAACCCTTGAGTCCTCATTTCGATATCCAACCTTTGCTTCCGTTGCTTGCTTGTCTGCTGACTACTCCCCCTCGCCTGATAGCTTTTTACCGCAGTTGCAATTCGAATACTTCTTCTTTCGCACCTCAGATTTCCTCAAATTCCGGCCATGCGCCTGCTCCTCTTGTGGGCTCAAAACACCGGTGTCCTGGATGCGCTGCCCATGTTGTCCGAGCTTCCTGTTCGATCCATTTCCTCCGCGCTTCGCATCTTACACGGATCCCATCATTCTCATCCGAAAACCTCCTCGCTGTACATGTACACATTGATCGCCCCCCTCAATCGAACTCTGTTCCGTTACTGCGAAATACACCTGATGCAGATGGCAAACGACGTTGGCTTTATCTTCGGCGCCACTATTTTTAAAATACTGTAAATCCTGAACGCAGCTGCAGTCCGTCTCGGCACGCCCACCTCCCCAGCCGCAGCCGCAGCCGGTGAAACGCAAATTTATCTTAAGAGATCGATGGATGGAATTTAAACCAAGAGATGCATGTACTAATTTCAATTCAAAGATTCATGCATACACTGGTCCCCGAGTCGAACGGGCGAAGGTTGATGTTATTGCGAGTCTTCACTGATTCAACATATCCACCGATTCACCATACATGATATAACATGGGCGCCAGCTGAGATGCATTTCTCCCCAGGTCTGTAAATGGGATGTGTCTAGATGGCTACGGCAATGTTGGTGCAATAATTTCCAGGCCCTCGGGAAATAAAAGATTTCTGTTGGGGCTCATGCGCGCGCCGGAGACAGAGCAAGGAATCAGAAAAGAAATAACACACAGCAGTGCCCGTTCGAAGCGCCTAAGTGTCATACTGAAATTTTCCCGTCATTATATTTTACTGTTAAGCCTTCGCAGCGCAAGGCGTTGTTCTAAAGACCTACTGGCGCTATGAGATAAACGAGTCAGAGCTCTGTGGACCGACATACCCCAATTTTTCTGTGAATTCAGTGAACCGTTGAATCAGAGGAATCCATATCAAACCGGACGATGGCAACGTAACCGGAGAGGAAGATTGGATTTGGATAGATCTCCTCATTCGATGTCGTTGGGGAAGGAAGCCTACTTACTAGATTTTCCATGAGCCGAACATGCGACCCTCAAGCGCTCGAAAACCAACGTGCACCTACATCCGGCTTGAAGATGACCGTAGCTCGAGCCGTGCCTGCGAAAGGGAGGGCCAGTAATCTGAAAAGCATGTCAAAAATTATTAGTGAGTATGATGAGCAGGTCTCGTGCTCTAGTATCTAGATCTGCTCGAAGATCAGTGGCGCCCTAGATAACCACGACCCACATATACATCTAACTCTAGGCGATGAGATTAATATTTACCCATTTTCGAGTCCGTGAATGGACCCTGTTCGAGTTGGCCGAAACTGTGCACCGACGCGACGGCGGATATAGCATGATAACTCTGGAACAGGGCCAGTCAGCCAACATGTGAATACGAACTAACTTGACGCTTGAAGCTTGGATGGGTTGAAATACATGCGTCTGAAACGAGCAACGAGTGCTCCGGCTCAAGGCGCGCCTCCAATCAAGTCAACGAAATGCTCAAATCAAAGGAAATTCAGACTGGATAAGTGTCTTTCTCTTTAGCATATCCCGAGCTGCGCACACTCGTGCCAATTTGTTAGTATGATGTGGGACTTGTGCTCAAGGGTTGCCGGAGGGGTGAGTAAATTACAGGAGACGAAAATGGTCGGGAGACTAACGGAGACGTATGCAGTAATGTGTGAAAGGAGCATCGAGACGCAGGCGCCTCTGAGCGGGTTCGATGGTCCATTGGCTTGTGATGAAGGCGGGGCGAAAGTCGATGCCGAGGACAGTCGGTGAGTGGAAGGTACCTCGAGGAGACCGAGAACCCAACGAGCTCCAGAACCGACGCACTGAATGAGAAATAGAGAAAGAAATGAGGCGACCCTATATATGGAGTCACAATCCCAGTATCTAGGCGGCGGCCTGCGGTGGACCCAGTTCGCGTCGCAAGTCTGCCATGGAGTGAAAATGGAATTGATGGATAAGAACGGAACCGCACCTAGGTCCACAGAATCATAAGTTCGGCACTCAGGGTGTGGACGCGAAGGACTGGGATCGCGGAGGCTGAATCCGGGAAGTCAATATTGAGGACATACTTGTTATATTTCAACGAGACCAACCTGTAGAATATCATCTCGGTGTTTGAAGGCTCGCCTCGCCGCTCCATATTCAAGCCAATGGTGTTGAATACAACATCGAGTGTACCTTGCACAATATCATCGAAGCCGGAAGCAAGAGCGAAACAGCTCAAGTCAATGGATACCGTGGAGAGCCTACCATCCGACGAAATATAATCGAAAACCGGGCGCTTGCGGTTCAATCTCGGGTGCGAGATCCAAATTCTGGGTAAATTAGCCAGAGCAGCTTCAATAAAAGAACGACAGGCCAGGACCACGGAATTCAAGCTCAAAATTTCGGTCCTTGAGATTTGACTCCGCCGCGATTGTTTTTCAGACTGTCTTGTGCGATATTTACCAGGAGGAGTAGGAGAGTGAGTGCGAGTGCGAGTGCGAGTAGGAGTTGGAGGGCAATGCTAACCTAGGTTAGGATGAGATCGCAAAAGGCAAGAGAATTGAACGGAGTGGGATTGAAGGAGGATATGGAGCAGGAAGTGAAGGGAGGGGCGGAATGGGAAAAAGGCAGGAGGAGAAGATGCGGAGCAGATGTAGGTGGTAGTGCAACGCGGTAGCGGGACAGAGGTCTTAGGTTGGGCAACAGATGGCACGGGTTGGTGCTGTAGGCACGAAATCCATTCTGGGCCGGTGTAAAGTTGTAACCGGAGGTATATGCCGTACGAATCACTCGAAGGGTGCGTCGGCGTCAGCGTTACATCTTCTTCTCCCAATACACGGCGGCAGACAAGCGGTAGCGTGATACGAACTTTGATGGATCAACGGATGACCAATCCTGACAAATCACCTCTGTTCACTCCGCGAGGACGAAAGCCGAAGGATAAATTTTTTTTAAAAAAAAATGGGGCCAGATGCCCATTTAAATATCCTTTCTCACCGGAAGTTTGAAGCTGGGGGTACTGGAAGTGTTACATAAGCCCGGCCACATTTCAAACTCCGATGATTAGTAATAAGCAGGCCACCTATATCCGGTGGCGCGGTTAACTACAGACCAGGGTGCGTCGGCGTCAGCGTCGGAACGGCGGGACAAGTGGGACTTGGAGAAGGGAACACGGGGGAAGCAGAAGGGGAGGGGCATCGAGGAAGACACAGGATGAAGCGATAAGTGGAGGCTGGACATACAAAGAAATGGGTCGCAGGTGGGAGGACGTCATTCAATGGACATACGCACACATGTACGTCGGCGACATTGTGATTGCATTCATCAACTCGGACTATTCGCAAGACATGCGACAGGTAGATGGCAGCGTCAGCAAAGGTTTTCAGTTAGATTCGATGGAGGGACCACTGAGCTGCGGTGGGCGTGCGTTGACGGAGGAGAAGAGTAAGATGACATCATGTGGCGATGCAGCATGGAGCAAAAATCCTAGTCGGGCCGGATGAGCCCGTCTTTCCCTTCTTTCCGCCACCGCGCATTTTTCTCTCCCTGGAACGCACGTACCGGCTTGGATACGCGTCCACCCTGGAGACGCACCTAGAAAGAACATTGATCCTTCCAGTGCAAGCTCCTCGTCAGGCGAGCAGGTAGAATGAGCCGCGAGTTTGGGCGCGATGCCCATGGTCAGCTCGGAGGGTGGGGATGTAGATGGTGAACAGGTGCGCAACCATCTAGAAATGCCTTCGCTTCTTCACAAGGTTCACATGCTCTGAGTCAATAGACTGGGACTATGTATGCCACACACACTGTTCACAACTCCGAGCCCTTTCCCTCTCACTTGATACCAAGCCCTTCCTGACTCTCCCTCTTTGTTCTCCACCAGTTATTTCTCGATTCTCAATCGCAATTGGACCGCTTGCTGTCTCCCACCTGCCTGCCAATGCGGACACCGACCCTCGGCGTCCACATTCCGCACTTCTGTTCCACTGCATGCCTCAAGTGTGCACCCATGCTTTCGCTCTTGTGCCGCCGCCCCGCGCGCGCGTCACCCTGGATCTTCCACTGACACTCTACCAGATGCCAATCTTCGACGTTGTCGGCACTCTTGCTCCCTCGATCTCGCAGCCTCACCCTCGTACTCCTCGCATGGTCCCTGCACCATGCCTCCGCTGGACCGTGACTTCGGTGTCTGCCTGCGCACTACCTCTACATACCAGATGCGGGCTTGTACTCGACCCTTGATTTTGCGCCCCATTCACTGTCCATCGATCTTGCATCACATGTGCGGCCGAGCTCGCACTTCCACCTCCCGCTCTTCACTGTGCACTTCACGCGCACCATCCCCACGTCTGTACTGCGCGCCTCCCACGCCTCCCCTCCCCATCCCTTGTCCCTCCACCCGAGGCGGTTGATATGGCTATCCAGCGCTTTTTCTTCTGCTGCCGCTTCTGTAGTGCTAAACTCAGGCTGTCAGTCCCCTCGGGTTCCTTCTTGCATTAGCGCTCTTTTGCAGTCGTTCCGCTTGCGTATCCGGGATGTACCCCACGGATATGTGTCCATTCAGTCTTCCCTTCCACGTCCGTGCTGGGCACTCGCCGCACTCGGACACTGTCCCGTTTACTACTCCTTATCAGGCTCAACCTAGAACCAAGAACCCTTGCTCTTACTCCCTTGTTCGCGCGTACGTCTATAGAGTCTCAGTCGCAGCGGGTTTGTCTTCTAGTAGACATGAAATTTAATTTCTTTCTTTCACTCGTGCTCTCGTTCATGCGCACACCTCGCGAGTGTTCATGCCCTGTGTTCCTTCTTTCGCTCTCGCTCGTTGATGCATGCATGCTGCACCCATTTATCCTGTCTTCTGCTTTCTCCTTCTATATACATATTTCAAGTCCTGCTTGAGGTTGCGTGCGTATGCGCAACTCGACCGTCGATGCTGGTGATGTTGAATCTACTGTGATCGCCACGGACCGAGTGCTTCCTTGCTTCCCTGTCGTCGTTCTCCCTCCTCTCTCTCCATCTCTGCCGACGTACTCAGCTGCCACCTTCAGGGTCCACGTCCCCACTCCATACGTGTACTCCTTCCGTCAAGTTCGAAGTGGTGCTCGATCCGCTCTTCGCGCCCCGCACACTGCCCATCTCGATCTCGCACCTTTCTTCACGCTCCATTATATCCCCACTTCCCTGTCCCTCCATTGATCCAGTACGAGTGCACTGGCCAACTTACTGTCTAGCACGTCCTTCTGGTGCTAGAGTAGCTTGCCAACCCTTTTTGCTCCAGGTGTTTCGTCTTCGTGTCAAGTTTATATCTGCATCTCCCACTGACATCGGGTGACCGGTAAATGGTTTTTCGTTGTTGTTCGCAACTCTTCCGTGATTCGTTCTTGCCTCCTCCGCACACCGCGTCTAGGCTCCAGCACGAACTCCACCTGAGACTCCTTATCTGAGGCTATCTCTCACTAGGAATGGACTCGGATCAGACCTCTTGCGAGCAAATGAGCGAGCAAATGAGATTCAAGATTGTCTTTAAATTTCCTTGCACTCTTTCTCACTTTCGCTCTCGTTCGGGGGGGGGATTTATTATACTCGCGTGGTCCACAGGCTGAACAACGAGTTTACGGAAGACATACAAGTAGTACTGTAATGGGTGGTTATCCTCACAGAATTCTACAAGATGCCGACCGAGCACAACATCATTCCAGGGGTTCGATCGCACAAGACGCTGGCAAACTGCAGACTGGCCAGCCGTTTGAATGGCGGGACCTCTGGTTAAAACCCTGTGGGACCTGACCACAAGCGGAGTGCGCAAGTGTACGAAAGGGGTTCCCCCCTCCCAGGTATAAATCCCCAGTGTCCACCAGTCCACTGAAGGCTGTCGTACGTCTTCCCTTTGCAGATGCATGCAAACCACCTGTCTCCGAAGAAACAGACCCACGGATTTTTGGGCGAGTTGTCCATCAACCGACGACCCGGAAGCACCAACACAACCAAAACAGCTGCCTTCAGCCGGTGGAAATCCTTCGAGTCTCGATGATGGCCATGGAGTCCAAGGTGGCCAATTGCTCCGGTGGTATCCGTGGGCTAATCACTCCGTCAGGCAAGTCTGTCCAGGTTCCATGATTGCCAACCACTCCATTGGTATCCGCGAGTCCAAAGGTTCAAAAACGGCAACAAAAAAGCAGCGGGCTCCAGCGGGCTCCAGGGTCGAAATCCTCCCGAAGATGGCCATGATGGAATCCAAGGTGGCCGTGTTGTATATTGACCGCGCTGTCCAGTCCGGATGGGGACACAACACATACGCGGTGTTTGGTTCGCGGGGGTTGTGTATATACTGGAGGCCTGCGGCCGATCTCTTTAGTCTGAAGAGAACGGTCGCAGGTGAGTAATCTGTATTTATCCCAATACATTAGTCTGAAGAGAACGGTCGCAGTGTGACTCTGAACTCTTGAACTACAACAGGTTATGGGAACCCCGGACGTTTCCACAACGCGCTACCAATTTAATCAACTCGATAAGAAGAATTGGAAAACCTTTTCATGGAAAGCGCAGAACAAATTCGAGAATGAAGACCGATGGCAATACATCATCGGGCCACCTGTCACGGAGAAGTTAATTGTTCAGCGCCCGGCGCTAGCGCCCGCCACGGGGACAGTTGACACAGAGATTGTTAATCTAGATTACGCCAACTGGAAGAAGGGAAACGATAAGACGATGCGACGGATCGCCGAGATGGTTCAGGATGACCAGGTGCAGTACATTGAGCATGCCATAACAGCTCAGGAGATGTGGAATAATCTTCGCGACGTTTACGAGGCTGTGGGGATGCAGTCCATGATTGCGACACAGGACAAACTGTCCACGATCAAGTACGCCGGGATTGAGAGCGGACCTCTTCAAGATCATCTTGATGTTATCCTCGGCTATGCCAACGATTTGAGGCGCGGGAAGGACGGATTGACCGACTACAAGCTCCTTCAGCTCACGCTGAAAAGTCTTCCATCCGAGTTCACCTCCCTCATCCAAAGCATCTCTCTCTCTGGACACACCAGCTTAGGGGGGGTGACACCAGTCCTTCTAGAGGAAGAGACCCGGCAGCGCGTCGCCCTCAAGAGCAGTTGCCACGAGGAACACGCACTCAAGGCACACACAGAGAAACTGGCCCTGGCAAAAGCCCAAGAAGACGAAATTGCAGCCAATGCAGTCAAGGCATACATTGCAAGCCAGCCTAGAGGAACATGGCGTGGGCGGGGAGGCGGACGCAGTGGACGCGGTGGTGGGGTCGGCGGCGGTCATGACTGGAAGAAAGACGTGACATGTTACGGATGCGGCAACAAAGGACACATCGCGCGAGACTGCCGGTTGAGTGGGAAAGACCAAGTCAAGGAAAAACTCCGCCTCGCACAGGTTGCATACGACAGCGTCGCTGAAGATGATAATCATCCCAAGGTTCTTCTCACGAAGAAGACCACCAATGCTCTTCGGTCGGATGCTCTCTTCGTCGACTCGGGCGCGTCTCGTCATCTCACTTCGGACCGCCCCTCATTCGTAACCTTCAGCACTCTCAACAAGCCAATACCCATCTCCCTTGGAGACAACAGCGAGATTTTCGCTACGGGCTATGGAATCAGTCACAGGCATGTCAAGACCCCGTCGGGCATCGAGACCATTGATTTCACGCGCACGCTATACGCGCCGAAGCTCGCAGGATCCCTTCTATCTGTTGGACAGCTCACAGCTATCCCCGGGGTTACGCTTGAATTCGAGGGACCCATTTGTTTGATCAAGCTGCGCGGCAAGACTCTCTGTCAGGCATCATTCAAGGATGGCCTATATACCCTTGACCTCGTGGACTCTGCACTGTCCAAAATGGCTACCCCATCTGCCTTGAAGGCTAAAACACCCACTCCCGCTGGTAAGCGCCTCGACATCCTCACGCTACACCGGCGCCTCGGCCATCTGAATATATCTGACCTCAGAAAACTCATCGCGTCAAAGAGTGTCGATGGGCTGGAGATGGGGATTTACGGCGATGATTTTTCGTGTGAGGCATGTCTTCGTGGGAAGACGGTGCACAAGTCGTTCCCAAAAGGAGGGAGAAAGCGGGGTACTCGTGTTCTAGAACTCGTACATTCGGATGTTTGTGGGCCGCTCCCCAATTCTATCGGCGGAAGACGCTACTTCATTACCTTCACCGATGACAACTCAGCTCATGTTGACGTCGATTTCTTGAAGAAAAAGAGTGAAGCTCTTGCCCGCTTCCAGGCTTGGAAAACCCGTGTCGAGAAAGAGACTGGGCAGAAGATCGGGATTATCCGCACAGACAACGGCGGTGAGTACACCTCAGACGAGTATGAGGCATACCTTGAAGCTGAAGGCATTGTCCATCAGACTACGGCCCCGCATAGCTCACAGCAAGGCGGCATAGCTGAGCGCATTAATCGCACGCTTGAGGAAAGCGCTCGCGCAAACTTGGCTGACGCAAATCTTTCTATTGGGTTTTGGGCCGACGCCGTTGCGTATGGAGCTTACACGCGAAAATTCTGCCCGACACATTCCTCCTTGGATGGACGCATCCCAGAGGAGGTGTGGACGAAGCAGCGCCAAGATGTCAGTCACTTGCGGCCATTTGGCTGTGAGGTGTGGGTATCGGTTCTTCCAGTCAAGGGTCGCCCGAAGCTCGCTGACACCGCAGTGAAATGCATTCTACTTGGCTACTACACTCTTCCGGGTACAGAGTCGAAGGCATACAAGTGCTATGATCGCGTGAAGAAGAAAGTCTACAAATCCAGGGACGTTACATTCTTTGAGCGTGGACAGAGTTCTGGATGGACAGAAGTAATCACGGACCTTCGTAACCTTCCCCCCATTGTCCCAACACCTCCTAACATCGTCGCCGACACCGACGCCGACATGCCACCACCGCTTGTTGATGAAGCCGACGAAGACCTGGCTGAGGTTAGTGGGAGTGATGACGAGGGAGACAATAATGCAGATGACGCACCTCAGCCCATTCCAGACCCACCTATGGCGCCACGGGTGCGGAAACTTCCCACCCGTTTCGAGGATATGGCGGATGAGCGCGCAAAACTTCCCAAAGGCAGGTATAAGCATAAACCTGCGCCAACACCAGTTGAAGTGCAGGCAGACGCGCATGTGCTCGAAGAGGAGGAGGAGCCTGAGTTTCAAGCTCATGCGCGTTCTGCTACGGTGAAAGAGCCAATTGTCGTCCCATTGACATTCCAGCAAGCCATGGCAAGCGCACATTCAGAGGAGTGGGCAAAGTCGATGACAGAGGAGTTTGGCTCACTTGTTCGGACTGGGACTTTTGAGTATGTTGACCTTCCAGAGGGACGGAAGGTGGTGACATGCAAGTGGGTGTTCAGCGTGAAGTACAATCAGTGGAATGAATTCGAAAGATTCAAGGCACGTCTCGTTGCACGTGGCTTCACTCAGATCTACGGCATCGACTACAAAGAAACCTTCGCGCCGGTCGTCAAACTTACCTCCCTTCGTATCATGTTCGCTGTTGCAGCTCATTTTGGCCTCACGATATATCAAATGGACGTTGTCACTGCTTTCCTGAACGCCGACCTCGAGGAAGAAATTTATATGTCTCAGCCCCCCGGTCTCCCTCCGAAATTGAATGCTCATGGCGACGAGATGGTCTTACGCCTCCACAAATCCATCTACGGTCTCAAACAAGCATCTCGTCAGTGGTATCGCCTCATTGATTCCATCTTCAAATCCCTCGGTTTTATGCGACTTCAGTCAGACCACAGTATCTACCTTTGCCGACACGGCGATATCATCGTTGTCATTGCACTCTATGTTGATGATCTACAAGGAGCTACAAACGACAAGGCCACCTGGAATACTATTAAATCAAAGCTGTCGGCTCGTCTCAAGATGAAAGACCTCGGTGTCGCGTCGTATTGTTTGGGAATAGAGATATCTCAGGATCTCGAAGCCCAGACCGTACGTATTTCCCAGAAGAAATATTTCCAGGGCGTGCTCGAACGCTTTGGAATGGCGGATTGCAGAGCTGTGTCCACCCGGTTCCCAGTCGGCACGAAACTGACCAAGGAAATGTCGCCGAAGACAGCTGAAGAGCGACAGCTCATGATTAACAAGGACTACCTCGGCGTGCTTGGCTGCATAATGTATGGTATGCTCGGAACGCGCGGGGATCTAGCTTTTGCAGTGGGAGTCAGGAGTCGCTTCAGCTCAAACCCCGGGATCGAACACTGGAACGCGTTGATGCATGTCTTGCGGTACATCAAAGGGACACTGGATTTGGGTATCACTTACCACGGACCAGGTCGTCTATCAACCCCGATAACCGAGACATTACAGTGTTACTCGGATGCCGACTGGGCTGGGGATAAAGACAAGCTCCGCTCTACATCTGGTACTGTCGTCCTTCTTGCCGGAGGTGCTGTCTCATGGATCAGCCGACTACAAAGTGTTGCCGCTCAATCTACGATGGAGGCCGAGTACATCGCAGCCAGCCATTCTGGCAGAGAACTCATGTTCGTTAGAAATCAGCTCGGTGAGCTAATGGAAGAGCCGCTTGAACACCCATCTCCCATGCACTGCGATAATCAGTCAACAATTTCTGTCGCCGAAAATCCCGCAATGCATGACAAGGCAAAACATATTGCATTAAAGTACCACTACATTCGCGACCTTGTCGACGAAAAGGACGTCACCCTCCACTATTGCCCGTCTGGTGAAAACACCGCTGATCTCCTCACAAAAATCCTTCCACGCGACACCACTGTTCGGCTTCGCCGTATGATCGGTTTGAATGATGGAACTACTGGATAGCGCGGTCAGGGGGAGTGTTGTAGTATTGACCGCGCTGTCCAGTCCGGATGGGGACACAACACATACGCGGTGTTTGGTTCGCGGGGGTTGTGTATATACTGGAGGCCTGCGGCCGATCTCTTTAGTCTGAAGAGAACGGTCGCAGGTGAGTAATCTGTATTTATCCCAATACATTAGTCTGAAGAGAACGGTCGCAGTGTGACTCTGAACTCTTGAACTACAACAGGCCGGTCGCTCCGGTGGTATCCGTGGGCTAAGTGCAAAGGTTCGAGTCCGGAGCATGGCCTTGTCTGAACGTTGCCGCGAGCGAATCGCCAAGCCAATTCCATCCGGAGATAGTCGGAAATCACGGAATTGGGCCCGATGGTCCGTGCGCACCAAAACGCCAGCGCATCGAATGTCGTCCGTCGCTAAGGCTGGCCAACATCGCGCCCGCCCCGGTAAGTACGTTGAGTCGGTCCAAAAGGCCAATGGAATCCATTTAGAGGCCAGAGGTAGGGTCCGCCATCATCCTGGTCCAATAATAGGCCAATGGTGCAGGTAAGATTCCGCGAGAAGCGCCACAACGTAAAACGGGACATTGTCTTCCTGAGGCAGGGAATGGCCAATCCACGCAAAGACACATCACGCATCAACATCCCGGATGGTGCTTTGGTCCAAGGATCCACAAGTGGCCAGGTTTTGAAGACTTCCAAAAGGTGACATAGTGGTTCCGGTCAAAGAAAGAAAAAATCAGTTCGTACATACGGCGGTCCAGATTAGTGTTCTTGCGCCTCGCACCTCGCGCTTTCCGATTCCGTCTGTCTGTCCCTTCTTTCTGTTTCTACTTCCACTTCTAGATGTACTTGTAATAAAATCTATGGTCCAAGTTCCAATTCTGCTCTGAGGTTGCGCACATGTGAAATTTGACCGTCCACGTCAACCCTGGTGCCGACTGTAGCATCAACATTACTGATCTAGGATTCAGCCTCCGATTGCGACTCTCCGATCCGTGGAAAACTGTATGTGTGCTGATAACTGGTTAGATATCCTGGGGCCTGGAGACTGATATGATATGATTTCGTGAAGAGTGCTCATGGTATTGAAATTGATATCTGGCTGTTGCATTTCCAGTAAACCGAATTTAATCATCGATCACCCAGGTGCACTTACCCATGATCATAACCGCTCTGGCTTTGCCATTTTCTTACATTAATTGAGTCCTCCGGCTTGCTTGCTAATAAATGAAATATGTTGATGTGAATGTTCACTTTCTTCCTGTTAGATCTCTCAGGTTACCGGATTACCCGTGAAGAATCTCTGAGTCGAATTTGATAGACTTTGTGAATTCCAACAAACCCCAACCTAATCATGAACGATATCGGTGACAAATGGATGACTATCTCTGCAGCAGAATACAGGTTATCTACACGTCGTGATATGCAACAAGTCTTTCCAGCTCTTCTGCCTCTGGCACTTTATCCAAGCTGTGATATGTCAATGCAAGATTGCGCATAATCCAAATGGTTTGTGGAATATCTTCGCCCAGAACCTTTCTATGCTTCTCGAGAGCCCCGACATAAAGCTCTTCTGCTTGCATGAACTGGCCTAGTGTGTAGTATGTCCCTGCCAGCTTTCCCATGGCCATAGAGTGTCAGGATGGTCTTCACCCAGCAGTTCCCTCCGCTTCTCCAACACTAAAACCTCCAGGCTTCTGCCTTGTGCATTGGCCAGGGCCGGTATGTCGTGCTAATTCACCATGGCCTTAAAGTTTCTGGTGATCTTCACCAGAATTTCCTCTGCCTATCCAACACCGAAACCAAGAGTGTCTGTGCCTCTCAAACCGACCCTGGTCGCGATATGTTATGCCAACGACCATGCAAGAAGAGTGTCTGGACTTCTTCGCCCAGAAGGTCCTCGCTTTTGAGCACTTCAAGCTTGAGGCCTCTGCCTGTGTGAATTGGCCTAGTTCTGTGTATGTTCCTGCCAGATTGCCATGGTAACAGAGTGCTGATGATCTTCACCCAGATGTTTCCTCTGCTTTTCCAGGCGACAATTTGAGCTCTGCTGCCTTCTCATACTGGCCTAGTTGGTGATATGTGTTGCAAGACTAGACATAATCTGCAGGGTGTTTGGATGACCATCTCCCAGAATGGTTCTTCGTTCCTCAACACTGTGAACCTTAGAACTTTTGCCTGCCTAAATTGGCCAACTTCATGGTATGTCCATGCCAGCCTTTCCATAGCATCCAGGGTGTCTGCATGATTATCACCAAGCTCCCTCTCCATTTCGCGTAGTGCCACTTTTTGCTCCTTCAGCTCCTTCAGAAGTGTTTCTGTAAGAGGAGCTGGGCTTCGATGTTGTGCAATCACTATTCCACCGGTCTGTAAATTTCCCGAGGGTTGGAATTACAAAATTCAGCCACTTGGAATATATTTTATGCACTCACTGGATCTCCATATAAATGTGGACTTTGGCCCGCATCTGGACCGGACTGAAAATTCCCGGCACCATGAATATCATGATCCTAGCTATGCTCAGTCTGGCACATTTTTTAAAAGAAGAAATACTCTTACAACTTGTCCAACGTAATCCTGACTCTCATCTCCTGAGTTGTATGAAATATCGTCTTCAACTGAGTCCAGACTAGAATTATAGCTCTGTGTATCACTATCATCCTGTTTTAGTGAATCTGGGTGTTCTGATCCATCGAGTTGCGAGTGATCCGAGTGGAGACTACTTCTGGAATTGTTTTCACAGCTCATTTCCGCCAAGTGATTGTCTGGTGTATCTTCTTTATTTGAGGTTTTTTCATCCCTGTTTCAGGAGAAGGCAAATATCAGTCCCAGTCCCATCCGCATCACATTTGGAACTGTCGCACCCATCGACAATGACATTCAACTCTGCATTTTGATAGCTAGTTGGCAGGATATCCTCAAAGTTACCAGCTGCAAACACAGAGGAATTTGGGAGGAGCTCTTGTGATACCACATATGTGAAATTGGTCAAATCACATATTAATTCCTACTTCAAGAGAGCTGGCAGATCATTAAAACTTCAGCCATGCATCTAAAGGAGCCCTCACAACCACTTCCAAAGAATCCACACAAAAGTTTGCATTAAGGTTTTGAACCTATTCGAACCTACTCCGAGAATGACGGAGTTGCCCAAAAAGGCAATTGTTGCGATCACCTGTCAAACGCGACAACATACTTTGCGAACTTTGCAGTTCAGTGATTGATTTCCCATTCTTCCGGCACATCATAGGTCCAAGAAAATTATACCAATACCCAGGCACATTCCTCCTCCCCTTTCAGTTCTATATTCTCACCAACTTCCTATCAAAACCCTGCCGCATGCTCGTTTCACACCAAACGAATTAGCTTGGACAGCCCACATGGAACATCAAGGGCATTGAATTGAAGAATATTCACAGAACCCTTGGCGTAACCAGATCTATGCCAGGACCATATGGTTTGAGAGTTTCATATTTCTTATCTCTATTGTTTACTACTTCCCATCATATTCTCACCATATGCTCGTAACCATTGTGACCAGTTTCATGACTCATTTCCCTTTATTAGACTAGTTTGTTCCCATGCTTATCTTTTCCTTTTACTTATAAGCTCCTGTAAAACTTAGAGTTAGTTGCTGCAATTTTACCCCCGTGTTTTGACGTACCAAAATACACACTAGTGCAACCACATTTTCTGTCTCCACTGAACACTGCATCTTGTCTCAAAATCCTCTCATAGCAAACCATCTTTGTTGTGAACTCACCTCTCAGGTCACCGTAGACCTTTCGCTCGCCATCACCTCGAATCACCGAATACCCCACTGTTTTATCCTTTACAAGAGACAGTCACGTACGACTCGTTTCTGAGGAAACTCACCGTCTTCACTTGATATCCTTCATATCCCTCGCCACTCCCATACGATCCGTGGGATTCTCCATTTGTTTGGAAGGCAGTCGATACTCGTGCGTTTTGCAAGAGCCGATTGAATTCCTCCTACCTTTCGTGTATTGTGATAAACGATACATCTGATCGATACACGAAGTATATTTTTATACGCCGTCACATCTGGAGCCCACCGCGAGGGGGGTTTTCATATCAGCTCTTGCACTCCACACGCTCGATTTGCTTACCATTCACACATTGAATGCCATCGGATTCCGAATCCTCCGACTCTACTCCAGGTTCCCCAGCTTCGCCAACAGTCCGTTTCGTTCCCAACCCAACCAATATCACTGCCATTCCCGCCTCTGCTTCCACTAGCAGTACCTCCGTCACCGTTCACGTATCTGCTCCAGCTAGCAGCACTGTTTCACCGCCAAATCCTTCCACACAACCCACACCGGTTCTTCCATCCACGATGACAACTCCACAAGGACCTGCTGCTCCTCGGCCTCGTAGCCGTCTCGACATGCCCGCACTCCGCACTCGTGGAGCCCCTAAGAAGTTTAAAGGGAGCCCGCACGATGTCGTGAAATTCCTGGCCCATCTCGACAAGCTTTTTGCACAGAACAACGTCACAGCCGATATCGACAAGGTCGAGTGCATGGCCGAATATTGTTCCCGCAAAGTTGTCAACATCCTCGAAGGGATGCAAAATTATACCACCCCCAAATGGCCTCAGCTAGTCACGGACATGGAAACCATGTTCGATGCAGACAAAGACCTTCAGCGCCACCGGCCGCATGATCTAAAGAAGCTCACCGAAGTCTGGCGCAAGACCCAGATTAAATCCATGAGCGAATGGCGCGAATATCTCCAGGAGTTCACCATGATTGCCGGCTGGCTTACCCACCATAAACTTATGGAGGAGACTGAAGCTGAACGCTATTTGTGGCAGGGACTCCATCCTTCCCTCAGACTCATTGCTGAAAACCGGTTGTTATCGAAGGACCCTACGCGTGATATGTCCGTACCTTTTAAAAGGGACGAACTCATCGACGTTATCACTGCCAGATTTAAACGTGGCCGTTTCGATGCAGACCTGGACAGCTCTTCAGACAGCGAAGATTCTTCTAGCTCAGATTCAGATTCCGAAGTGTCTGATTCAGATGACAATCTGCCTACACGTCGTCAATCCAAGAAGTCCAAAAAGAAGGGGAAGAAGAAAACTCATACCTCCTCTACCCGTCGGCGCACTACAACGCCAGCTGTTGCCGCTGCCACTCCTGCTCCCGCTCCAGCACCAGCGATCACTGCTTCCAATGAAGTTGGAGATCTGGTCAAGCAACTTTCTCGGATGAACATTGAAGATGCAGACTATAATTACCTTTACTATCGGGCCACCAGTCTTGATCCTCATGTTGCCAAATGTGTTCGAGCTCCAGTTCTCAGCACAAAAGCTCCTCCCTTGCCTCCCAATAATTTCCGGAACAATCAGTACACACCGCCTGCAGACCAATATGGTGCCAACAGTACAAACCGCCCTCCTCAGGATCGCACCTGTTATGGATGTGGAGATCGAGGACATGGTCTTTGGGACTGTGCAAAAATGGCTGAAGCAATGGCTACTGGTGATCTTCGCCGTGGTGATCGAGGCATCGAATGGTCCGATGGAAACATGCTTCGGAGATTTAACCAGCAGGGAGAAACACTTCTTGCTGCCTATCACCGTCAACGTCAAGCTCGAGCACAAGGAAACGCACCGGCTGCACCGGCTGCAGCGCAGAACAACCTAGCTTTCACAGCAAGGGTGCCTGTTGACTGTAGTCCGAGGATCGTTGAGATAGAAGACGAGGAAGAGATACACCCTGTCTTCGTTCAGTCAAGCACCACGGATAGCGAACTTGACAGAATCTTTGCGGTAACACGCTCTTCTGACCGTGCCCCGCGACCAGCACCATATCCTGCTCCGGAGACTCGGAATCAACCAGCAACACGCTCACAGGTCAAACGCACCGGTGCACCCCTTGAATCCATACCTATGGATGGACCATCTGGCATTCGCTTGAAACAAGAAGCAATTGATGAGGCTAATATCCCCGAGCCTGTACCTGCAGACCCAATCGAACTGCGAGTCGATTTTTCCAGAGATGATGTCATCATGGAGGATACCCAACCTACCACTAATGCAGTCGCCGATAGTGTCGAACCTGTTTACAAGGGCTCTACACCTCCCAAAATTGCCAAGAAGGCTGGTCCACGTCAATCAGCCGTCTCTGCACATGTCAACCCAACTGATATTGTGAATGCAATCCTGAATACTCAGGTGCTCCTTTCTGCAGGCCAGATCATGGCAGTTTCCCCTGTTGTCGCAAATGCAATAGTCGAAGTATTGAAGTTGAAGAATGCGCCTCGCCCTGTTCAGGTCAATACAGCCACCGTCAACCTTGCGAAGGAGTTCACTGAAGCACCTGTTAACATTCCGGTTCCAGTTCCTGAAATTCCCCAATCCCAGATTGTTGCGGCCACATTTGTTACAAAAGACCGTCAGCGCCTCATCCAACTCCAGGCCGAAGTCAATGGAAAATCCATTACAGCTATTGTTGATACAGGATCGATGTTAAATGTTGTATCAAGAGCAGCATGGCGCAGTCACCTCACTGGAAATGCCATGGATGTTACACGGCATATTAGCATGGGTGATGCCAATGGTGGACAGTCCCAGCTCCGCGGATTCATTAGAGATGTCCTCCTTACCACTGGCAACGTCGATTCTCGAGGAAGTTTCTGGGTCACAGAAAAGGCACCATTTGACATGTTGCTCGGGCGTCCCTGGCAGCGTGGAAATTATGTTTCCATCGACGAACGGAGAGAAGGAACATACCTCGTTTTCCGTGATCCCGACACTGGCAATAATCGCTACGAAATTCTTATCGACGATGGAGAGGACTTACCGCATTTATCCTCGAGTTTGGCCCTGTACCGCACCTTGCCCATGCCTGGAGCATTTATGGTTGCAGTAACCGACTACCAGCAAATTGGACAAGCATCCCACATTGAAGAATGCGGGGCAGAAAATTGGGACACGGACTCCGACATGTCTTTTGATTCCACCACCCAAGACAGAATTACAGCTCTTGAACGCGAGATCTTTGGAAGCAACTCTTCAGACGAAGAAGAGGAGCCAGTTTTTAGCTCACCATATTCGCACTCTCCCTGCTCTCACACCGAGTCAGATCCCATTAAAACACCAGCCTATACTCGAAGCCCACTCTGTGCAACTTGTGAAGTTTTACTCAAGGCAGGATTCTTTGAGCAGGTCGAAAACTGGGCCAAAGACGTCCCTGAGATTCTTATTCGTGCAAACGAATTGATTCGAGCTGCTAGGGATGAAGAGGATCAGCCAAACCCATGCCTGAAAGATGTTACAGTTCACACATTTTATTCTAGGTTCCAAAAGGTGGAGAACAGTGAAGTTGTAGACCAGGAAAAATTCCCCCAGGTCCAGGAAGCGTTACCAACCCTCCTCTCGTCGCTACAAAACGATCCTCAGCTCTTGGCATTATTCACGGGTCCCGTTACCTTGACACAACGCAAAAATGTCGGAAAATCCAAGGATTTCTCGGAATGCATCCGGAATTAATTTGGATGGCAACCAAAATTCACCTGACCCCAAATGCGTTCCTCAAACGAGTCTCGGACCTTATCAGAGCGCATCAATTGCACTTTGGTGCAGATGGGCATGTGGAGGGCTTCTCTGAGGCCGATCTCATCAATGATGCTATTTTCGAAGCAGGAAATCATATGGGAAATCATATG
Organism: Mycena leptocephala; assembly: GCA_029378395.1. NCBI lineage: Eukaryota > Fungi > Basidiomycota > Agaricomycetes > Agaricales > Mycenaceae > Mycena > Mycena leptocephala. The sequence goes on along the minus strand of JARJLF010000701.1, from coordinate 14,252 downwards.
GCTGATATCCGGGTTCTCGGGACTAACCCAAATCGATTTTTGATGCAATTTGATGGCAACAACGGACCGCAGTCGTTTCGGGTGTCCAGGCCGACCAGATAAAGGCCTATCTCGCTAAAACTCGTCTTTAATCCCCCACTCCATCCACAATTTGAGCAGGCCCTCAGATTTCATACTCTCCTTGCTTAAAACTGTCCAAACTCTCCCTGTACCTTCCTCTCAGTCGTCTCCAATGCTTCCCCTCCTACTATGGCCTCTGTATTCAAATTCTCGGCCACGATCCCGCCTCCATCGCGTTACCAGTCACTCCCTGCGCGCACTGGCACTCCTCCTCTTTCTCACCCTTTCAGCGAGGATGAAAGCCTGGGCTATCCTGAGCCCGACGAGATGGAAGGGAGCGATCGTACGAGCACAGAACACATCGGAGAATCGATGCATTATACTAACTCGAGTTTCAATACAGTCTTTGCATCGTCTCGGGCCGTTTCCCCTACCGATAACTACTTGCCCTCAGGACATGTCATCTATAATCCTGATGTTCACGTCGTTCCTGGCCTACCTTCCGTTGCCCTACCCATGGTGCTCCTGGAGCCGATCTTCATGTAGCTGCCCCAACTGAGCATCGCCTTTGTGCACCCTGCATGCTTCGACCCTATCCAGCTTCGATAAAGCGTGCTCTTGACACCGTTGATGGCCCGGAACCTCAAACAACCATTCGTACTTGATTCACCCGACTCGAGCCCCGAGCCCGAGCAGTCCCAGGCTAAACGCCACCGTCTCGACAGCCTCGCTCCCACTGAACCGTCGTTGCCCACTCCCCAGTCCTCACCTCCGCCGGCGGTATTGGCAGCTTGGCTTATCCAGGACTTGGCCTATCCTCTGTACAGTCGCCAAACTCAGTGGTTTACCGCTGCAAAACAGAGTGCACATTCAATCCTTGATCTTGGTAAAATGTATACCCTGAATTTCGCGTCTGAACCGCGTGAGTTTGGGGCTGAACCACGTCTCCTTAACCGGAACTTTTACCAACAATCGCCTCGCTACCGTAACGTGTCGCAGCTGGCCGAGGTCGAGGTGTATTTCAACCAGGAACGCAGCGCGCATTTCCCCCTCGAGATCCTCGAGCTGATCCGGCTGCAGACTCACGAGGAGCGACGTGGGAACCAGTTCCTCAATCCTCCAGGCTTTACACTAATTTCGAACCATCTGCGCGTGGCAATCCTGCCTCAGGAGTTCGCTGACCTCCACAATAACGCTGCTTCCCTGACTCCTGCTCATTGGGAGTCGACTCATCGCATTTTCTATGAGATCATCTCTTTGAAACGGGACACGCCCACCATCTCCAGCATAATCCATGGCCGGCTTCGTACTCCCCTTCCTTTCCAGTGCATCCCATTCTCGACGAAATATCACTTTGGCCACGGTGATCCATTGACTCTCTTCTTCAGTGCGATTCGTTGCGAGATCGAGAAGTTTCTTGGCCTCCTTCTCCGCCTCCACAAGAAGCCGGGACCTGGCCAGCAGGCTTTTCACCCTGCTGTACTCGAATACGAGCAGGCTGTCCAAGAGCGGAAAATCTATGCCCAAGCAATGGCAGTTCCGATCTCGTTCCTCACCAATCCAGTTACCACTCCTCCTCGCACTCATCCCTCCGACATTCTTCCCTTTGGAGCCATCCCTGAACACCACCCCTTCCTTCACACGTACGAAAGGGACTTTCTCGTTCATTGTAACCGGTACTTTAAGACGGCCTATGGACCAGTGAAGCACCTTCCCTGCCTCATTCGAAAGGTCGTTAGTGTTCGTTTCGTGCAACAGTTACAGGTCTCCCAGCTCTTCCAGTCTGGTGTACTGTTCAACGCTGGAGCATACGAGCTGTACGATGGTGTCTATGAGGGCGATGATATGAACCAGACCAATCACTTCGATGAATCGGAGCTTGACCGTTCTCCTTTGTCGGATGACCATCAGCTTTATACTGACGATTCTGACAATGATTACGATCCTGCAGATTATCTGAATGGATGGGAGTAGTAACATTTCCCACTTCATTCTTGTTTCTCTCCTCAGCGTTGATCCTCATCAGATTGATTTCGCTCCACCTATACCCTGATACCCTCATTCCTTCCCTCGTCTCGAACATTTTTTCTGTGCCCTGCGGACATTCCCCTCATCATTTCTCTGCCCCTACTTATCTCCTATTTTGCCTCCTCTGTCCTTTTCATCTATCCTTACTTATGGTCGTGGCAAGCGACCTAAACTTTGCTATGATGGTTTCACAACCTCATTATCCCCTCTCTACACTGCTCCTCGCACTACTATTTACTCTCATCTTTATTCCGGCATCATACATACCCCTACTGTTCGAGCTCTTTGCCCGCTATGGCGTAAAACTGGCAAAATTATGTACCACTCTCGTCTTCTGCTACTTTACGTACCTCAATCCAGACACGATCTTGCGGTTACGTGAAATATCCTCTCCCCAAAATTATCCAACCACCACTCAGCGTTTCTATGTGCCCGGACGACACTATGTTCACCAGTCCTTTGTGCTTTTAGGCACCACTCGGACCTCTAGATCCTCGCATCAAATGCCGATGCCAAAACAAAATATATCCTCACCGCCGGAATTCGACATTGACACGCAATGCGAGGCCACCACAGGCTTTGCAACAGTACCGCATATCGATCCAATGGAGCCACTACACTCATCCTTTGATGAAATCGAAGAAGGAGATATTTTATTGCCAATGACGTGCGATGAAATGGGCATGCCGAAGTGCTCACTGCATACAAGAAAGTGGGCCAGAAGGTTAAACCCCTCGCGCAAGCCTATCCCGAGTACGCTAGAACTCGGCGAACATTCCCGAAGATCCTCTACATTCCCTTCCTCCTCTTCCAATCAAACCTCCCGAGTTCTACCCTACCGAAAAATGAATCGTGACGAATGGATAGTCTCGAGATCAACGCGAATGGATTTCTCACAGGAGAAGAGGAGAAATTATTTGAGCATGTCATGCGACTCAATGAAGATGCACTAGCCTTCGTCGAAACAGACAGAGGATCATTCCGGAGAGATTACTTCTCGGATTACATCTATCCAGTGGCAGAGCATACTCCATGGGTGTACAAAAATATTCCCATCCCACCTGGAATCTTGGACAAGGTTATTGAACTTTTAAAGCTCAAGATCACCCACGGAGTCTATGAGCATTCTCAGAGTGCATATCGCTCTCGGTGGTTCTGCGTGCTGAAGAAAAATGGTTCACTGCGAATAGTGCACGACCTACAGCCTCTCAACAAAGTTACTGTTCGCGATGCCGGTGTTCCACCTATCATCGACGAATTTGTCCAACCATATGCTGGATGTCAGATCTTCACAGTGTTTGATTTATTCTCAGGATTTGATGCTCGCACGGTGGACCAGCGTTCACGAGACCTCACTGCATTCATGACACCACTTGGTCTTCTCCGTCTTACCTGCCTACCACAAGGATTCACGAACTCTCCAACGGAATTTCAGCAATGCATGGTGTTTATTTTGCAGCATGAGATTCCGGAAAAAGCCAATGTATTCATCGATGATTTGCCTATCAAAGGGCCAGCGACACAATACCTGGATGCGAATGGAGAGCCAGAGACTATGAAGGAAAATCCTGGCATTCGAAGATTTGTGTGGGAACATGCACTTGACGTTCATCGTATCATGCACCGCGTGAAGCATTCGGGTGGTACATTCTCTGCAAAGAAAAGCCAGATCGCACGCCCAGAAGTATTGATCCTCGGTCAAATCTGCAATCAAGAAGGACGACTTCCAGATCCTCAGCGTACAGATAAAATTCTCAATTGGCCTCGTCTCCTCAACGGAAAATCTGCACGCAGATTTCTTGGTCTTTGTGGCGGAGTGCGAATTTGGATTGAAGGTTATTCCACCCTGGTCCGACCGCTTTCACAGCTCTTCCACAAGGACAAAGAATTTGTGTGGGGAGATGAACAGGAACATGCTTTCGCAACCATTAAGCGACTCGTTACATCCGCTCCCGCCCTGGTCAACATCGATTATTCGTCCTATCTAGATGTGTTCTTCTCAGTGGATTCAAGTCTACATGGAACAGGCTTTGTTCTATCCCAACTCGATGAACAGGGACGTCGTAGAATTGCCCGATATGGTTCTCTGCCATTCAACGAGCAGGAGAGTCGATATTCTCAACCTAAACTCGAGCTCTATGGACTATATCGTGCCCTGCGACATTGGCGGAATTTTCTATTCGGCATAAAGAAGCTCAATGTGGAGGTTGATGCAAAGTACATTAAAGGAATGCTTAATGCGCCCGACCTGCAGCCCAACGCAGCTATCAACCGATGGATCCAGGGAATACTCCTTTTCGACTTCAACCTCATTCATGTTCCTGGAAAACCTTTCATGCCCCAGATGCTTTATCACGCCGTGGACTAGCAGAGGGTGAAACCATTGAAGTCCACGATGATTCCTGGCTGGACGATATTGTTCTCCTGGCTGATACCACTCATATTCCAGCTCAGCAATTCTTCTCATTTTATACCCGCAATTCTGCTCCTATTTCTCCTCCACCCTCTCATCCGACTGCTTCAGTGTATATTAATCAGACTTCACCTCCCCTTTCCCCTTTCGACTCCATGCTTTTCGAAATTCGGCATTTCCTAGTCACTCTTCAACTTCCTGCATTTTCAGGGGACAACACTCGACAAATGCAGGCCAAACGGAGATTCTTGAAGAAAGCCGCAGAGTATTATATGTCCGGAGAGCGCATGTTCAAGCGCAATGGTTCAGCATCACCCAAACTCGTCATCTTTGATCCTGCTCGGCGTCGCGAAATCCTGCACCAAGCGCATGAATTACTCGGCCACAGAGGAGAAGATGCAACTCTAGAAACAATTCAAATTCGTTTCTTTTGGCCCCACCTTCGCACACAAGTTCACAAGCACATCAGATCCTGTCACGAATGTCAGATTCGGACCCGAGTGCCAATGCAGATGCCTCTTACCTCCTCTACACCGACCACCATATTTTCCAAGGTCTACGTCGACATCATGTACATGCCCAAAGCCCGTGGATTCAGATATATTGTGGCTGCAAAAGACGATTTGTCTGGAGTTTCTGAAGCGAAACCTCTACGCCGTGCCACCGCAAAAGCTCTTGCCAAGTTCTTTTGGGAAGAAATTTATTGCAGATATGGAGTGGTCATGGAAGTCACAACAGACAATGGTCCAGAAGTCAAAGAGGCCTTCGAGATATTGATGAAGACACTTGGTGTTCCCCATGTGAAGATTTCACCCTATAATTCTCGCGCCAATGGAGTCGTGGAGCGTGGTCATTTCATTTTACGGGAATCCATCATCAAGGCTTGCGGGGGAAACCTAAATCTTTGGCCACTCAAGGTAGCACCTGCCATATTCGCAGACCGGGTAACATTCCGCAGAGCCACTGGACAGAGTCCTTACTATACTCTCCACGGATTCTTCCCCATCCTTCCCTTTGATCTCACAGAACAAACATTTCTTGTTGAAGGATGGAAGACTCACATGTCCCCCTCGGAACTTCTTGCTCTCCGCACCAGACAGATCGAAAAACGACCCGAGGACATGCAGCAAGCCGCAGAACGCCTCCGTGCTAGTAGATTTCGGTCAAAAGCTGAATTCGAGAGCCGTTATCAGGCCAGGTTTTATCGCGAAGAGTACCACCCAGATGAACTGGTCTTGGTCCGAAATTCACGCATAGCAAATGACCTTGGTGGAAAAGCCAAACCCAAATGGCTAGGCCCCTATGCTGTTGTTCGCCGTACAAAAGGCGGCTCATATGTTCTACGAGAGCTATCTGGTGCCCTGTCCACGCAAGGAATTTCTGCCACTCGTCTCCTCCCTTATATTTCACGCGACGATCCTCGACTCATTGACCTGGCTGAAGGACTGCCAACTGATGGTCGTATTGAGACCAATGCTGCAGACAATGAGATGGATGTCGATGAAATCGAAGAAGCCAGACTCGAAGCCCTCGACGAGGAGGATCTCTGAAGATACCAATTTCACCATGTCTTTTTTTTCTTTCTCTGTCCTCCTTCAAGGCAGGACAGACTCACTTCCATTTCCTCTGCCCCTGCCCCTCACTTGGACCGACCGAGGACGGTCGAAATTTCTGTGCCCCGCGGATGTGATACCACATATGTGAAATTGGTCAAATCACATATTAATTCCTACTTCAAGAGAGCTGGCAGATCATTAAAACTTCAGCCATGCATCTAAAGGAGCCCTCACAACCACTTCCAAAGAATCCACACAAAAGTTTGCATTAAGGTTTTGAACCTATTCGAACCTACTCCGAGAATGACGGAGTTGCCCAAAAAGGCAATTGTTGCGATCACCTGTCAAACGCGACAACATACTTTGCGAACTTTGCAGTTCAGTGATTGATTTCCCATTCTTCCGGCACATCATAGGTCCAAGAAAATTATACCAATACCCAGGCACATTCCTCCTCCCCTTTCAGTTCTATATTCTCACCAACTTCCTATCAAAACCCTGCCGCATGCTCGTTTCACACCAAACGAATTAGCTTGGACAGCCCACATGGAACATCAAGGGCATTGAATTGAAGAATATTCACAGAACCCTTGGCGTAACCAGATCTATGCCAGGACCATATGGTTTGAGAGTTTCATATTTCTTATCTCTATTGTTTACTACTTCCCATCATATTCTCACCATATGCTCGTAACCATTGTGACCAGTTTCATGACTCATTTCCCTTTATTAGACTAGTTTGTTCCCATGCTTATCTTTTCCTTTTACTTATAAGCTCCTGTAAAACTTAGAGTTAGTTGCTGCAATTTTACCCCCGTGTTTTGACGTACCAAAATACACACTAGTGCAACCACATTTTCTGTCTCCACTGAACACTGCATCTTGTCTCAAAATCCTCTCATAGCAAACCATCTTTGTTGTGAACTCACCTCTCAGGTCACCGTAGACCTTTCGCTCGCCATCACCTCGAATCACCGAATACCCCACTGTTTTATCCTTTACAAGAGACAGTCACGTACGACTCGTTTCTGAGGAAACTCACCGTCTTCACTTGATATCCTTCATATCCCTCGCCACTCCCATACGATCCGTGGGATTCTCCATTTGTTTGGAAGGCAGTCGATACTCGTGCGTTTTGCAAGAGCCGATTGAATTCCTCCTACCTTTCGTGTATTGTGATAAACGATACATCTGATCGATACACGAAGTATATTTTTATACGCCGTCACACTCTGCAGAGTGAGGCCTGGAGAATTTTCATCCTTAAGGGTTGTGGAGAGATGGTAATTATACACACCTTCGCAATAACTGAAGCAATTGACAGAAACAATCAAACCAAGATTGTACTGGCCAATCCTCAGGATCAAGTTTACCCAACCAGTTTAAAAGACCAGTGAGAATTATCATCGCAAGAAAGTCAACGCCCTGATAGTCAAATGGTGGTTCCGACTCCTCGGCAGGGCCAAGTGCCAGAATGTCGACCCCAATGTCCTTCAGTACTCGATTCATCAGACAGCACAGCTTGGTTGCAACATCAGAGTGTATGTTCCCTGTGTCAGACCAAAATCCGGGGAGGTCAAGAATCCCGCCGAGGTATCGGATGCAGATTGCCCCAGAAAATGTTGAATTTCTTCGACGGTGAATCAGAATGGATCCAACAGATAAAAATGTCACTCACGAGCAATCATGTTCAACTAATAAAAGCTCAATCACACTGAGTCCGCCCGCATCGCAGGAGGTGAGCTGTAGGATGGTACTGCCCTCCAGGATCGTCGAGATTGTGGTATCGGCCAGGCAAGTTGCAGCTAACATTTGCCAAAATGTCCATTTGTCATCTGGAGGACCATGTGCACGGTTCCACAGCGAAGAAACATCTTCAGTTGATGTTGCACCTTCTATATATCTTGCATGGAGCAAAAGTGCACGGAGCCCAGGAAAGAGAGTAACAATTTCCACAATGTCCTTGAAGGCTCGACACTGGGTATCTGCAGATTCGGTTCTGTAGATCATTATTATGTGCAGTCTTCACACCATATAGACCACACACAGGAGAGCATATTTCATTAGCTTGCAACACCCTTTCTCGAGTTTCGGTGGGATTGAGGTGTGCAGAGATTCTAGCTGTAGAACCCGTTCTTCCCTATTTCCGAAGTGGGATTTGATTTTCTGGGCCACGAAATGCGGTCCCAGACCAAAAATATATGCAGCGCGGTTTGCCTGTGTCTCGAGGACCTTGCCCAAGGAGGTGTAAACCCGATCCAAGGTGCGACCGGGGGAGGGAGACAAGCCATTAAGCATTAGCGCCCATCGTCCTCCCTCAGGACGATTCTCTTCTGTCCTCGTGACTGCTGTGTTGGAATTGGGCTCCCAAGGGACAAGTGCATCGGAGGTATGTGTTGAGGTCATTCACAAGTAGGAGGATGAGGGTGGGATGGTGGTGGGAGCAAAGGAAGAGTAGCGAGATCCGGCGCTTAAAGACACAGCCCACCTGCACAGCCTGTCATGTCATACAGCTTCTTGCCGGATCACCTGTCCCGATGACCCGAATACACAAGCTGTGAGACGGGCTGTTGAATGGGTTCTTTGAGGACATTCTACCCAATCCATGACCCAGATTTTCTATTCTCACTCCCATCGTCGACACCGCTCCTCTTTTCAGTCTTCGACCCCGCCAACGACCGCAATACATCTTTTAAAAAATCACCCTCGCATGAGATTCAACATCCGTAGTCCTTGGCTCAAAAAAAGAAAAGAGAAAAGAGGACCACGATCAGCACCCACATCTGGATGCTGCAACTATCGAAATGGCATTCGCTACCGGTCGGTGATGAACTCCATATGTTAGCAATGTGCTTCCAGATCGAGTTGTGGTGATGCATACAGAGTTCTCGAACCGGAAACATCATCTGGTCCCAGAGGAAGGAGAAGAACAAAATAAACTCATGGTATGTCCCCAGAGCAGATCGAACACCCGTCGCTCCGATATATCCGCCCGCACCAAGGGGTCTACTTTGATCTACAAAGACTCGGGTGGGCCGTTGCTACTCTCAATATCTGGGTTGGAGTGTGAGTCGCAGGGCTGGTGTTTTTTTTTTTTTTGTTCACAGCCAGTTTCCCAGTTTTTGCTCCGGTGTAGTCTGCCTTGAGAGTCTTTCCGATTTTATTTCGTGCGAGACGAGATGGAATGATTAGGTTGAAAAGGACTACTGTCCCTGGCTATGTCCAACGCAGAAGCGAAAAGAAAAGAGATAAATAAATAAATTCAACACCCCATACCCACAAGCGGAGTTGAACCGCCAAGTCCCCAATGACGGATGGGGGTCAATGCCTTAAATCAGCTGCAATGCAATTGATGGAGGCTCAAAAGCGATATGTATCGCGCACGGCCAATGGTCACCGGGAAAAGGCGAACCAGAGATAAGACACAAAAACTTGAAAAGAGCCACACCAAAGAGACACCGGAGATCGAGCTATGCGGGCCAGGTTCGCGCCTGTGGGATATACCAAGACGGGCGAATCGAGGTGTAAGACCCCGCAAGATTGAACCATCGCCAATTGCGCAATGGATGGAGGGATGTGTACATATACCGCTTCGTGAACTGAATTTGCAGAACCTACCCGTGGGTGGCTGGAGGGAACCTTAGAAGCGATTTTGAAAATCAAGGCCGCTGGTTCGCTGAATAAACTGCCAGCGCAATGGACTTATCTTCCGTTTGATCAACGAAATATTGGACGGACCCCCTTTCCGCAGTGAATTCAAACAACTCCCCTTTGGGCGGATACGGCCGAGCCCAGAGCAAGAAGAATCGAATTGTACTCTACAGGTACACCGAGCTCGGCGGTCACAGATCTAGCAAAAATGGGATCGTAATTTTAAAGCAGCCGTAGCAGGTGTAGTCGGCGGGAGAAGACTCGGAGGTTGGTGGCGAGAGGGACGGGGACCGGGACGGAGCGTGCGGGAGCGGTGGGATCCGGAGGCGGAGCGCAGGAGGGGGACGGTATATATACAGGAGACACGAGAGAGAAGAGAAGAGAGCTGAGAGAAAGAAACGAGAGATAAAGAACCACCACAATGCCAACACACCCACAAAACTTTATGTATAACCTACGAGTGCTGCATGTACTGCCAGCCCCGGGCACACGCGGCATTAGACGATGGTCTATAGCAGATGGCCGATAGGTGCGCTCTACAGAGAAAAAAAGGGGGACGAATGTAAGCGACAGTAAGGGAAGATCGCACACGGGGACTGGGTGCTTCGTGGGTGGACGGGCGGGAGAGGAGGACAGATCCTACACATGCAAGCGATTGCCGCGACATGTAATAATAATGCGTAAACGTATGCATTGAAGAGACATAGGCTTTATGTGCGACGAAGACATAGGCGGAAGCGGGCCGTAGCCCAGAACGCGGATCTGGACGTAAGCAGGACTGTGCTGCTGGATTCATTGAGTAAGGGATGGATTTCAGAGCAAACTTGAGGCGGGCTAAGAAAGATGATCGAAGGGCGGTCAGAACAGCTCTGTATAAACTGGAATTCAACGTTTTTATTATCACTCGCAACAGGGATAGACCGAACGAGTCGGGAGGGATAAGCCCACGGATTGGACCGAGGGTCTAGTGAGCTGCGATGGCGGGAGAGAAGAGGACAATGTAAAAGGTAATGCGGCATGCTGATGCATCAAAGAGTCGGGCCGGGGTGGTAGTGAAACGCGATAGAGGAAAAGATCTACAGGATCGGGCCACAGATGCGCAGAGAGGTGCACAGGAAGTACGAGGTGCGAGACTCATTGTGGGCTGGTGTAAGGTCTAATGGGAGTCGTATCCTGTATCAGTCTTTCGAGAAGCGCATCGGCGTCGGCGCTGGAAACAAAGCCTGGAGGGAGATGCTGGATTCGGCACACTTCTGATAAAGGCTGAAAAGGAGCACCAGGCAGAATAATGAGCAGTGTGCGTCAGGGTCGAAGAGAGGAGCCCAAGAAGATGAAGAGGACATGTCCGACAATGTTGGTATCTGACATCAACCCATCCCCACGCGTAGCCGGTATCGTGAACGCGTTGTATAAGGTTCGCAAAATAGATGCTAAAGGTAGAAGGTGGAGTCAGTATTAGGTTTCACACGGATTGGATCGAAGGTCGAGCGAGTTGCGATGGCAGGAGAGAAGAGGAAGCTGCATCAGGTGGCGATGCAGCCCTGACACATCAGCCTTTCGGCATTTTACTTGTCACTTGATTGGCCTTGAATGCACTTTTCCTCTTGAATCTGAAAATCTGAAAAACTTTAGGTTGTCAAAATGGATAAAAATGAGCCCACACCCTGCAGGAAAAAGTTTTCTTTTCACTTGTGGAAAATCAGACCTGGCTTGATCACTTGTCACTTGTGGTCTTTTTAGGCCGAAACAAGTCAGATCAAGTGAAATCAAGTGCGATCAAGTTTTTGGCACAAAGTCTGATGCAGACAGTCGGCCGGGGCTGTGTGATCCGGTGATTGTGTTCTCCCTTTTTCCTCTTATCGGCGTCTTCAAATTTCTTCTCGCAGAACGTACACGCCGACTTGGAAGCCTCGCCACCACTAGAGCGAGAGCTATAAGGGCAGAAGGAAGATTGGTCTTATCTCTGAGTGGCCTTCCAGTGCGAGCTCGTCGTGGGGCGGTTGTAGGCGGAAAGAGAGGCAAGCCTTGGGACAATGCTGATGGTGGGTTGGCAGACGGGGGTGCGGCTGGTCAACAGGTGAGTATCCATTCAGATTAAGACCACTGCTCGCCTGCCCGTGCCCCGCCTCCCATCCTGACTGTGTCTGCATCTCTTTAGCGCCGTCACCTTGGTCTTATTCTCTCAACGATCACCCGCCGTTCTTGATTCATGTGTACCAATTCCAAGCGGTTTTACTCAGGCCCAGTCTTTCCTGCCCCACCACCGCCCGAGTACCAAGCCGCCGCCCTTAGCTCTCGCCCTCGGTGTCCGGTCGATGCAATCCTCACCGCTGCCTGTGCTCCCCTCTCGCTGCCCGGCGCATGCGCGCTGCTTCTAATGCACTCGTGCCCGCACTTGCGACCTCACCTCAGATTCTTGTCGCCCTCGGACCTCGCGCTCCGTTAGCGCTTCTGGTGCTAGCCTGCCTCCCCTCGCCCAGCCCACGCACGTGCTTACACTGGTACATGCACTCCCCACTTCAAGTTGTCCCGGTGGTCATGCAGCTCCTCACTACGCGCGGGTACCCACGCTCTCGATCTCGCACCTCTCGCTCCGTACGCCTCCCGCCACCCACCGTATCGATCTCAATCTCGATCTCACACTCTGTACTTCTGTCCCCTAGTGCCCACCATCCATCCCAGTGATCCCTCGGCGCGCTGACCACCCTCGGTCTCTGTCGCTCCTGCTTTCCGTTCACGGAGCCGGCCTGGATTCTGCATCTCCAGCCCAACTCTTGCGAAATCATGCCTCCTGCACGATTCCTGCTCAGTCTTGCTCTTGGTCTGGCTGCGTAGCCAATGACTGGACTCCGTCTGTTCCCGAAGCTGAAGCCTGACTACGACCCGAAGCTGAAGCCTGACTACGACAAGAACTAGGACTCGGACTCGCCTGGAACTCTTCTCCTTGATCTCTGTCTCCTCTGCGCCGCCTCAACTCTCAAGAGCGCGACGAGGATGGGCTCGGACTTGTCGATCGTTCGTGCGAGAGCAAGTAAATATGACTTGAGCCGATGTTAGATGGACCTTTCCTGCAGCCGAGAACGGGTTCGCCCCTCCTCCTGCGCCTCGCGTTCGTTCGTTCATTCTCTCTAGTTCCAGTTGTAATTCAATTCTGATAAATTTTATACTCACATCCCAAGTCCTCCGCGCAATTCGACCGCTGGTTCTGCAAGGAACGCGTTCATTCGTTTTTTCTTTCTTGTTCCAATTGTAATTGTAATATACTGATATACTCATCTTTCAAGCGCTGCGCGCAATTCGACCGAGTTTGGACTTTCGAAGGGGAACTGTACGCGTCCCGTGCCGATGCATAATATGGGCTGCCCGTGGTAACTAAGCTGTCCCTCATCTCGTTCGATACATGCCCACCGTGCTCCGCGTCCTCGACGTAGATCCCATTATTCGAATGCTCGTAATTTCTTTGCTGTACATGTACACACCGATACCTTGCTCTGAACTTCGACAGCCCTCTCAATCAACCTGTCCCGCTCCGAAGTATACCTGCGTGTACCTGCCTTCCATGGCAAATGGGGGCTTCGGCCACAATATTGATATTTTGAAATGGGGTACTGTACATGATGAACGCAGCTGTCGGACTCCATATCCAGGCCCACAGCCACAATTGGGACGCCCACGCCCTCAGTCATGGCCGGAGCCGCAGCGAGCAAAACACAAAGTCAACTCAGCCTCAGCAGCCGGTAACACAAAAATTCAATCAAGCGCGAGAGGCATGGACCAAATTCAATTTTAAAATCAGCCGCAGCCGGCAAAACAAAAATTTGAATCATGAGATCCAGGGATAGGCATAGACTGACCCCGAGTTAAAAGAACGGTCGTGTCCTCACCGTTTCATCACCGTTTCAACATATACGGCGTGGATCCATTTCGCTCCCAGTCCTGGACATGTCTAAATAGCTACGGCGCTTTGACTTCGAGCGCTCGGTGATATTGATTTCCAACCCCACGGGAAATCACAGAGTTTTGTTGGGGGATAGCACGTGAGGAAACAGAGCCGGAAGGAAAAAATAGGCTGCCTAACAAGGGCCTGCTCCTGATTTGAATAGGTGTCATGCTGAATTGGTCTCATGATTATATTTTACTGTGTCAGTCTTTAGATCCCCCCTGTTTGCGGTGAGATAAATGAGTCAGAAAACACAGAGGGACGTCTGTGGACTGACATACCCACCGTTTTTCTTTGGGCATTCAACCAGGCGTCGAATCAAAGGAACATATAAAACCGGACGATTGAAACGTAACCGGGGAGGAATATTCAATAGAGCTGTCGTTGACGTGCCGAGAATGTTCTTGCGAACAGATGCCAACCAAGCACAACTCCATTCCAGGGGGTCCAACATACAAGACGCTGGTGATCGGGGGACTGGCCGGCCGTTTGAATGGCTGAACCTCTGGTTAGAACCTCGTGGGACCTGACCCACAAGTGGAGTACGCAAGTGTATGGGAGGAGTTCTCTCCTACCAGGTAAAAATCCCCGACATCCACCAATC
>JARJLF010000700.1:0-145088 GCA_029378395.1 Mycena leptocephala | reverse complement strand
CCGGAAGCCCGAGCCTAACCATTCCTGCAAGGACCCCAAGCCAGGCAACGCCGCGCTGTGGCGAACTATCATGCGACCTTGACTGAATGAATGCACGGCCTGCTTACACCCGCGCGCTGATCGAATGTCAATATGCTCGATAAGAGAACATGAGTCGCTACAGTACTCAATGACAGCCGCGAAAAAAATGCGCAGCACTCGACGAAAATAACGTTTTGTAGGCGTGGTCGGCCATTGTCCCGTACGTCTGATCCTCCACGCCACGGCAACACTTCGTACGGAATCCCCGCCGGACTCATGCCAACTCCAAACGCAGGGCGTCATACATTACGCGAGTCGAAGACCCTGGGTGCAGCCCCAGCACCACCTGGTTGTGCCGTTGACCAGCCAGCTCCCGGGGAACGTGAACTTGTTTGCGACCGTAAAGCAGCTGATGCCCGAGCGCTCAAGGCAGCTCGAGCTCACGTTACTTGGGATAATCCACTCCAGCGCATCTGTGAGATTATTCACAGATGCCGCGAGGGGGAAGCTCGCAAAGGTAGCCGTAGAAAAGTCCTCATTGCCCGTGGCGCCGCTGGCTCCGGCAAGCTGAATCGTGAACGTGGCCGTGGAATTCGCTGGAGGTGTATTTGGCAGATCGAATTGGATGGTGAAGTTCACTTTCTGGCCGCTCGTCGCAATTTGTGCGTAGTTCTAGCAGCAGCGTCAGTCAGTCTTAGTACCATAAGAACATAGGGTGCCATACCCAATCCGTTCCGACGTCACTCTGACCGACAACGAAGTTGACGCCATTCGGGAAATCGTTGACGAACGAGTATGCACCCCAGTAGCTGCGATACTGCATGGGGTGAAATGTCTTGTTCGGATCGAGCTCAAATCCATGCTTGAATTCCCCTGCGGACTTATCTGGCGTCCCAATACGCCATATTTCCGTCCCTGCAAATCCCAGCACATTAGAGACTACTCATTAAGCGAAACAAAACAGCATACCAGCACTCTCCTCTGTCCAAGTCAACCCTTTCAACGTCGTCGTCTGTCCCGCACGAACTACGACTCCGTCCTTGATAAAAGACCCGAAGACGCCTGCAAAGTTGGGATTCAGCCTCGCGGGATATCAAATCCATCCACATTCACTCACCCTTAGCATAGACGGTCAGCCGGTACGTCCCCGCCGCCACATCGGCGATCTGGAGCGACCCCGCAGAACTGACGTCGCCCCAATACTGCTTGGCCTTGATGTCGAGCACGTTCCGCGGGAAGTCGAGCCCCTCGGCGCTGAGGACCGCGACGACGTCCTCTGCAGCGTGCGGGAGGCTCATATGCGAAAGGGACACGGTGCCGCGCGCGACTGGAGGTACAAATCCGGGGATTAAGTGGGCGATGGACTGGTAGAATTCAGCGTATTTGGCGAAGGAAGCCTGCGCCTCTGCATCGGTGCGCAGAGTCGGAAGACTGGCGAAGGCGTTAGCGACCAAGCAAAGAGAAGGGGGAAGCAGGAAAGTATTACCTAGCATGCTGCCCTTTATTGAAGTACAGATATTGGGGACCCCATGTGCGGTCGTAGCCTTGGTTTGTAAGGTTGGTCGTTGCGGCTCCCTGGTGACTGGAAGCAAACTTCGAAGGACGCCTCGTCAAAAGTGCCCTTGGCCGTTAGAGAAAAAGAACTCACGTAATAATATATATGTGGAATGCGAATGAGATTGGCACTACCTTCCGGCACTCCGATCATTCCATCGAGAAGAAGGTCGTAGTGCGTCGGACCACCAAAAAGTGTATCTTGAGTCACTGAGGAAGATTTCAGCATGAAAGAACGACAAAATAAAATGAAAATGACGGACCAGAAACTATCCATGCTCCATACGCCATCCCCGTTTCTGTGAGCCCGTATAAACCGTGGGCCTTCCTTTTGCGGTACGCGTCGGCCAGGAAGTACTTGGTCCACCAATCCGACGTCTGCAGCACAAACGGCTCGTCAGGAGTGTTGGTCGCCAGATCCCACGTAGCATCTTGCGCCTGAACAGCGGGGGTTATGGCTGCTTGGTCCGGAATACTGGCATTCAACGTCGGGTTCGTGCTCACGGTCTGCCACAAGGTCGTGTTGAACTGCCATACCTCCCGAATCTCGCGCACAGGAATACCGCCATCCTCGAACGGCGGACCGACGGATGAATTGCTGTAGAGCATGCGCGCGAAATTGTGGAGACCAGTGGAGGTTGGTGTGTCACGAAGAAAGTACCACTGCTGGAATGTGTGCCCGATTGGTAAGACTTGTTGCATAAAGACACCAGCATAGGGAGTGAGCGTAATATCGACCCCTTTGATGAGGGTGAAAGTGGCGTTTCCATCGGTAGCTATGTGGAAAATGTCCGAAGCAGCAACTTCGTACCCTAACCAATTGTTAGTAGGGAAACAGAATGAAGGTAAGAAGATTCTACCCATGGGTACGCAGTGGCATTCATAATAACCGCGTCCAGATGTATTGGATTGTGGACCTTGAAGATCCTGGCCGTCGAGATGAATGTGGCCTAAGATGCCATTTGTTTTGTCAACGCTGTATGTCATATAAGTACCTCAAGGTGGGGCGAATAGAGATGCATAGGTACGTGAACGATAACCGGTCGTTGTGAATAGCAATGCTTGTCGCATTTTCAGAGGTGAAAAGCCTGGCCGTGACGCGGCCGACGAATACAAGCGCAAGAAACAGGTATTGCATGGCAAGTACGCTTGCCAAGGAAGCGCGACGGTGTATTTATGGTGGTTCGCGTCGCATCCTATGACCAGTTGACCGGACCGCGCCTGGACCGCATCGAACGCGCCGTTGAGGAGTAAAATCTCTGGGCATGTGGTCGGGATTGATTGATGGGCCTTGGCGGGCGCACGGTCCGGCACCGGGAAAATGGGCACGGGTACAATATATAGGCGAGTTATTTCTAGCACCCGGCCAATTGCACTGACAGCAGGTGCAAGTGAAGGTGGGAGAAAGGAAGGAGGGCTGTTGGAGTTTGTTGCCTTCGATCAACAATTCTTCAACGTTGCTTCCATATGGATCACAAAAATTTGCAGAATGTCTCGAACGCAAATCTGAGCATCGAGTCGGATTTCAAAATATTCTGCGTTCTCGAACGAATAATCTGTTCTGTATGGCCAAGCAGAAAGTAATATTAATTTCTATTGATTCCCTGAGATCTCGCTGGCAGAGGAGTATGGCGCGGCTTTACTGGTCATCTCTAGTCTCAACGTTTACAATTTCAAAATTCATACAGCAACATACGAATGCGACTCTGATACAAAAGACTCGGGTCAAACCCATAGCAGAACTCAAGAGAAGAGAGCGCCGCTCTACTGATTATCGCAAGCTTCATTCGCCAGCCTGTCCGCGTCTTCATTTTGCGCCCGCGGAACCCAAACAAAGTCGACTCTTCCGCCATTGTTAATATTGTCAATCAATTCGGACGCCTCTTCAATCAAATCGCGATTCACAACCTCGAATCCTTAAGAGTTGAGTTGATCAAACCTCGAGCACTGTGGAAGATTCTTCAAGTTCTGCCTACCGCGTGTGTTGCACCAGCCATTATTGAGCCATTTATCGATCCAGTCGCGCAGACAGCCGATCGCATATTTCGAATCCGTGTGGATAGTGAGAATAAAGAACGGGTCGTTGTCCAGAGCATTGCGCCTCTCAATCGCCAACTCGAGTGCCAAAATAATCCCTGAAAGTTCTGCTCCTGTGGATAATTGTGAGGTTATATCGTTCAATTCTGAGTTTGATAACACGCACTCTGATTTGTAGGCGTCGGATCCTGTGGAAGTGCGCGCGACCAGCCTCTCGACCCGTTCAGAGGTCTGCTGAACCATGCGCCGGCTCCACCAATTGACCCAGGTTGCCCATTCCCGCGACAGGCGCCGTCCGTCCAAACGTCGATTTGGTATGGCATGGTGGGTGAAACAAAGGGAGTCGAGGCTTAGGCACGTTGACACCGCCACTTACGTTATGCGCAAATCCCGATCACTACCATTTTAAGCGTTTGAACGCCGCTTACCGCTTGCAACTAGACAGTTCTATTCCAAGCAGATTCTGACAGAAGTGTTCAATAACAATTTGAATAAACTTATCCAGCCGCCGAAACTTAATTATTGGCCGAAAATTGAGCTAGAAGTAGGTATTCCACATCAGCAAAATGTACTTTTGATCCTGTGATGTCGTGTAGCTCGCGTCCTGCGAGCTTTCTGATTTTTGTTTGAGTTTTCCAACCAGTCTATGCGTACCTTCTGCTCAGTTATGCCTCCCAGTGTGCCGCTTTTCATCTACTCAATATTTCCTATTGTCTCAATTACTTACCCGCATTGGCCCTTTATTCGACGAAATTTATGCCCTCGCATGAAATCCGATCTTTGACGTCTTGTACGCGCTCGTACGCGAGGTCACTCGCAGACCGTGTAAAACCCAATGGAGTAGACTTCTTGCATGTCTAAAGTGGTGTAAGAATGAGTCTGAGGCGTATTCACGATATAAATGTCAGACGAACCTCTCTGCGCCTGATCGCATGCGTCGTTTGCATACTTGTCAGCTATCGTGTTCTCTGCCCGCGGGATCCATTTAAAGATGACCCTTCCACTGTTGAAAGATCCCTCGATCTTAAGCTTCAGATCGTGCGCCTCTTCGATCAAGTCTGCGTTTAGAACTGGCTGGCCTATATGGATGTGAGAAAATTGGATCTCGGAGAATTTTACGAGGCGGGCTCACCTTCCACTGTCCTCCACCCATTCTGAAGCCAAGCTTCAATCCAGTCCGTCAAACAATTGACGGCATATAGAGAATCCGTGTGCACAGTGACAATGAAAGATGGGGGTTGCCCACTGCTAGAGCATACGTTAGTCTGCTTTTCATGCGCAGCCTCGAGGGCGAGAATTATCGCCGTGAGCTCGGCTCCTGGGAGATTTCAATACAGTCCAACAGCGTGATAATCGAAATAGTACCAACTTTGATTCGTTGGGCGTGGGGATCGGGGAAGCGGCGAAGACTGGCAACCGGGCGGATATCTAGGGAAATAGAGACCTGCGCCCTACGGCGTCTGAGTGCCCATTTCGGCGACATGCACCATCCGTCCAGGCTTCCAGGATAAACGGCATTCCGGGAGAAAGTTATTGTAACCTAGCGCTTGAACTCCAAGATAGGAAGACTAATGGTGGGGCATTGGTGGTGCAAGAGGAGAAGAGGTTTTATATGTATAGTACCCCTTTCATGGTGACTGAAACTCGAACCGTATGGAAATCATGATGCGATCGCGTTTCCTCTAGAACAACGTTTTAGCAAGTCCCGATCACGCCCATTTAGTGTGAGGGAGAAAGATTTCTATTCGCCAACTAGAATGGAAATGTGTCTTTTAACAATCAACGACCATTATTCAATGGTACTCAGCTGGTGATAGGAGAATACGAGGAAAGTGAACCGCCAATCATCCAAATATGATCAATTGATCCGATCGCCGGCGGCAAACTGGTTTGTTCATGACCACACCTAACATTCGAATTCAGGTTCATCGTACTGACTGGGCACAGCAGTGCTCTTCCTTGCCGTCGGAAATATCGAGCATTTACCATGCTCTGGAACCCCTTCCATCGTGGTGTGCTACTGGGCCGTATCCATTTGTGTCGAAACGAGTCTTGCCACTGCTGGTTGAACTTTCCAAGGCCGCGTCAACCTCGCCCGGCGGCGACTCCTGTGAATCCCCACGGCCTCCTTTATCCAACGTCTTCGATGTGGCCCTGTCTACCGTCGCCGACGTCCGTTCTCTTCTGCGCCAATATAATTCGGCTCACTCACCCCTCCCATTCGTGCTCGGCTTGATACGGGTTTTGGCTCACATGTGGGCCAATGAGGGGGTTGTTCTGTATTCTGCCCCCCTATCCATTGGCGATCCTTTTTGAATTTTCCTTGACAGCACGGACGTCCAATTTGTGCGGCCTCGCACAGCGTCCCTAAGGAGTGAACTCGACGGAGTCGCCACCATCCTCGTATGTCACATTGTGGAACGCGTGGCGCAGGAATCAAGGCCGTCCACCCCGCCTTTGGTCGAACAACATTCAGAGTCTTCGCTGCGCTACTCTATGAGCGCCGAGAGCGAGACTTCTGATATCCCGCCCCTCAACGTCCCGCTTGAAGCCCACCTTCTTCCTGGTCACGGTAGAAGGCAACAATCCGCTGTGCTTCCTTACATTTGCCTCGCCAATGGCGAGAACATCGTTGATCTGATGACCAGCGTAGCGTGCCAACGATATGTTTGGGGCATCACTCAGCCAGCCGTGGGCTTTGCGCTCTCGGACCAGGGTGTTGAAGCGAAGCTTGTCGTATCATGGGTAGACCCTTCCACCGTCAGTGTTCCAAGATATTTGACTCGTTTGCTCAATCGCTCTTTAGAACATCGTTCATATCGCCCTTACCGCCTCGGATAGCATGAGCTTTTCTCCAGGAGTGTTCAACTTCACAGACGCTGCGTCTACACTGGCCTTTTCCCAGCTCATCTACAACCTCTCTCCTCGGTTTGCAATAATCCCCAAGTCCACGACGGTTCCATGCGGGCGCAACAAGTTCGATTGGCGCTCCGACACTCTTAAAATTCCATCCGAAGACTTCCTAAATTGGCGAGACCGTGTGGCCCGGTGGATATACAGCGTTGAAACGTGCGCTGATGGCCCTGATGGCTCGCGTTCAATAGGCGCTGGATATCTTGAAGTAAATATGTAAGAATCTTTCGCTGCCGCCTTGTTTCAGCTTTCGAATTGAATGGCACAGCCTGGCGGCGAGCAATCCAGTATCCAGCGAACAGTCTGACTGCCGACGTATCGCGGAACCAACCACGGACATCACAAAAACTTCCCACAGCTCTGAGCATGTCCCCGCTCTGCTAATTGCCTCTATAACGCTGACGCCTCTCAGATACCCTACGGCACCCCCCTCTGACTCGGAGAACCCTGAAGGCGACTTCCACCCGTGGCCATGGGCATTTGACCGTAGTGTTCAATTTATAGCCGCCCGAACATGCCTTACGTTGTGGGACTCCATGACAGAGCGCGCGCGCGCCGAGATTCACGAAATCAACAAGAAAGTCGAGGCATATGAAAGGATGTGTGGGTTTAGGTGGTGTGTGTCGTGGGATGCGGTATGCATTCCACCTTCTTTTTAAAGTTTCTACTCACATACGGCGCAAGCCTAACTCTCGGCTTGATGTGAACCCTGCTTTCGATGGCCGGGATTTATTGACCGAGGCGGTAAAGATACGGCAGGGGTCTGGGGCGGAAGTTATTGAGTTAGAGCCTGAACACCGTCATTTTCTCGAGGAACGCATGTCCGCCGCGCTGCTCGCGTGCCCTGGACCTGTCGGTCACCGCAGGTCACTCGCTATCAACAATACAGGGCATCGTTATGATTGGGACCGCCTCATGTTCACATTCTATACCCACCATAGCGAAGACATCTCTCCTTGTATTTTGTGAGTGGTTCTCACAGAGATTGCGGGGAGGACTCTGAAAAAGTTTAACATAGACTTGCGCCGACAATCCACCTGGTGCGAAATCTTCTGGCGGACCTAGGATCCGGTGATTCCGCGTCGTTCTTGGCTGCCCTAGATGCCCAAGCGGAGTCCACCGTTTCTCTCGCCGTGAATTCGTCATCGCCAGCCGGGCGAATGATGAGGAAGTCTATAGAAAGGAAACCGACGTGCTTGATACCGCAGCTACGTTCAACTCTGACCTCACGGCAATGCTTGAAGGCGGTCCGGAATTTTATAAGCAGCTTGTCGACAATCGATCCCGCCGAGAACCGCGACTTGGAAAATGCGACGCCATATTGTTTACCGCTGTGCCGTTACCGTCCGATATCCTCGTCCGTCAGGTTCACGCTGTCGCCGCTGCGCCCAAGCATCGGCGACCAGTGCAAGGGCCTTGTCGTTGATAATTGATACTCCCCGGAGACCAATCTGATGCCTGCTTTAGATGACCACCTCCTCCTTCCACATACTGTGGTACAGTACAACGCATATGCTAGCTCTGTAGCAGAGACGACTTTAGATGGGGACGCATGGCCCTTGTGTCCTTGGTGGCGTGTTACTCTGCTCTCGGCATCGAGGACCACTCTTTCTACTCCCTCGTAATGTCGAATATGGATTGTCTGATCCTCATGGCGTGGAAATCGTCGACACAACAAGTAAGCTCTTCATTCGCGTTCCGCGTCATTTTTCATGGGTTTTCAGAAAACATATGTGATTGAAAGGAAGGTCAACAGATTCGATATTTCATCGCCTGTCGAAGCAATACAATTCGCGGCTTTACTTTTACGGCTCCGAGACGATCAGGAGAAGTTGCAGATTCTCGTTGCGAAGAAGCTTGAAGTGGGTGTAGATTGGCAACGATTTCCGTCGTGGAAGAAGTCCGACCAGGCGGATGGGATGCTCTTTCTTCATGGAGTGGATTCGGATCCACTTCCATCCTAGTGCCAGTAGAACTGTGGCATTTTTCAACATCTGCCCAAAATTTGTATTTCTTCAACAACGACAACGAATTGCACTGGGAGTATTCAACTTCTACTTTGCCCGTGCCGGTTCGCAGATCTCCCTGAATCTTTCATCTCATTCCCGATAATTCCAGACACGTTATTCATCCAAATAGAAGGCTCAGAAACATGGACAACCGTGCGTTTCATTCAATACGTGATATGGGCAAATTGGCACTTCTTGAGGAAACGTAAGACGCAAAAGTCCTTTCTTTGTTCCTGGTTATCAAGCCGCTGTGGACGATTACATTGACCACGGGGCCGCGCTACCGCCAGCCAGGAAACTAATCTGTTCCATGCGCGCACGCACAGCGCAAGGACGATCGCCGTCAGTTCCGTTCCTGCACCCGTAAAGCTAAAATGTTAAAGCTCGACATTCGTGAAGAGATGCAGACCGACGTTGGAAATGGTAGAATTTCCGGGAGCCTATCAGTCCAGTCGTCCGGAAATGCAGGGAATCAGATGCCTGCGCCGCTGACTTGGAGAAGAACCATTTTCCAAGTATGCGAGACGACATCTTGAGATGACCCCCTTATGTACAAATCTCGTGGCTTTACAGGCTTCATTGAAATCCTCTTGCTTTGTCTTCTATGTCTAAGTACATGGCTCAGTCGCTCACCCAAAATGCATAACAACCCCATGCCCAATCTCTACCATGTTTCCGAACATATTTTGAACGCTCGGATGCTCCAGGACGTAATCTGTTCCTTCATGCTCTGGATCCGTCACCAACTCGCGGAACTCGCTCGGCGGCATCCCGTACGGGTGCCAGAGGAGCCAGTTACTGTCCCAGACCAATCAGTGCGCCGTTCGAGAGCATTCAAAACAAAAATCCATACCGGATGGCATCCTCCTGTTCCTCCGCCTCTTGGATCTTGCCGACGCGCCGCAGGAGGCGGCTGAAACACGCGCGGGACCACAACTGGGTGCTGTGTTGCATCCCGATCGAGGGCGACGAGGCGTACACGGCACGAAAGTGGGCAATCGCCTCATCCTCCTGCCCGGGCTGCTTGTGCAGCGCGACAGCGAGATACATCATGGGCGTGTCATCCGTTTCGCCGCCGGGGTGCGTGCGCTTGAAGTATGCAATGGCTTGTTCGAGGTAGGGCACTGCCTCGGCGATGCGGGTCGGCGTCGAGTACTGCGTGCATGCGATGAGTGGAAAATATAAGAATGGTCGAACAGAGTAACAAACCCTGAGGCACATCGAGAGGTTCCAATTGCACGTATCGAGGATGGCGGCTTTGATGTGCTCGACGTCCACGTTGGACATGTCCTGGTTCGCCGCGCTGAGGATGTCTTTCAAGTATTCAACGTCACTCCCTTTTGTTTCCACCTCTGCTCGGAACCCTTGGAGTTTGTCGACGAACTCTCTTTGTTGTGTGGACAAAAGAGCTGAGAAGATCGTCATATTATTATTGAGAACGGAGATTGTGCCATAGCGGGCGGACGTGAATGTTGGGACAGGCATATTCAAAAAGAGCAAAATCTAAAACGTTTTGTTTCTGCTTTATATCCACAGTTTAGTTCCCAACCCTGAGCCACTTTACGTGTGGGCCTTCATTTGACTTTTTGATAGCCACGATTGGTTGCATCAGAATGGAAGGATCTGGGAAGAGGGCACGAGCTGGCAAGGGACAAGATATGCGGTTTCTTATAGATCCGGCGGCTCGAAGCGAGCCGAAAGCACTTGCACAACACAGAGGTGGCCGAAGGATTTTTGGGACCAACATGGCATCCAAACAGGTGGCGAGGGTACCCGGGCCTATGGCAGTGGTCTACAATAAAACAGGAAAGAGAGTCACTAATCAGAGATCGTCGGAAATCACCGAGGATTTACACGTGGAGACCGAGTTGAAATTCGCCGGCAAATGCCGGAACGCAGTTCAACATTTCAACCTTAACTTCGGTTGGTACTTATCGGTACCAAATTCCACACTTACAAGGTAGTAAAACACCGCATGCGCCATCTGTTGATTTACTGGCAAGTTTCTGCATTCAGTATACAATACATCTCTCAGGCTTGCTCAACGTTTAGTATCTATCGATATTCCAACAGTCCGTCCGCTCTCCGACATGCGAATCAACGCACATTCCCAGCATTCACTGTATCAAAATTAGCACATAAAGAGTGCAAGCAAACCTGACTCACCAACGATCCAAAACATACACATTCTTCTTCAAAGATGCTGCTAACACAATCAACGCGTCGACGGGCCCATCCTTGACTCCGCATCGCACAATACACCCTCTCGTCCGTTCGAGCGGAGACCCAGCCTTCGTGAGAGGCTCCAGCCGCCTGGAATGCTCGTCCAGCATCTCCCTGAGCAGCTTTTGCCTCCGAGCAGGCGCTTCTTTCGATGCCGCAAAAACCAGTTCCTTGAATGCCGTCGTGTCCGTCGCTGTTAACCACGCGTCGGATGGAGGTAACACGCGGAGAATGAGGTCCACGGCTGTCGGTGAATGGCGCGTCGCCTGTCTCCAGAGTGCCGTGTGTTCGCAGGGCGCGCCCTGTTTAACATCGGGTTTCCAAACCGTCTCGATGACGCGGCCGAGGCATGCCACGCGTATGAGGGCTGCTAAAGCACCACGCGGGGCAGCGAACCCGGTCTGGGAACACACGGAAAGCAGCGGGAATGCGTCCGTCTGAAAGCGGCTGAGGACGAGAGTCAGCGCCATCCCGCCCCCCGAGTCGATAGCATCCGTAGCGGCAGCCACTGCCAAAACATTCGTTGTCGTCGTGGGGGGAAGACGGGCAGGGAACAGCGACACAGTGTCGCCTCTAAAATGCGGCATACATACGGCGGAGAACTTGGCAGGCATAGTGGTGCGATAGATGATCTTGAACTCCTCACGTGCATGCAGGAGCGTGACGCCCTCGGTGCTAATCGAATCATAGAGCCATCCACCATTCGCGAACAGAACCCGGTCAGGGCCGTCATCCGTTTGATAGTCCTCACGATCTGAGGCCCAGGGCAGCGCGACGAGGTACCCCAGTCCAAAAGGGCCTGGTGCCTTCGGGACGGATATAGGGATATCGTCTGTAAGGATGCTCAACGCGACGAGGAAGCGGAGGAGCTGCGTGTCCGATAGTTGCGAGCCAATGACGATGCCCATTGCATTGGCAACCTCAAGTACGGCTGGGCCCATCCGCCGGTCAACGTCAGGGAACAGGGCAAAATTACATTCAACCCGCGAAATGAGGTCCTCCAGCCACGCCTCCGCCGCCGAAATTGCTGGTTCCCAAGTCCGCGCGAGCGCATCGCAGTGCGCTGGGCGGGACGATGTCATGACGAAGTACTGCGAGCGAAAGGATTCAAGATCACTGGGCTGCTGCGATTGTATGAGCGCGCATTCCCCACAGACACAAGCCAGTGGATCATGGTCGGGGAGGACATTAACGCTGCTGTGGGTGTATCGCGAGGTAATGTCCGGCAATGACAGAATGTCGGGCGCATATTGGCACACTCGCATTGGATTCACGAGGAACTCGTGTACGTTACCCAATGAAGAAGGATGGTCAACGTACAACCAGGGCTGGGCCTCGTTACGTTTGAGGACATCGACGAAGATGACCAAATTGCCGCGTTCCTGGCGAGACAAAGCTGAGAAGACGGGATTCCATGGATCAATATCGTTTGTTGTCTTCCAGAATAGCAGCGCACGAGCGATGATAAATTGTTCAGCATATTGCCAAATATCCGCAGGGAGTCGTCGAGCCAGCCGGTCAGCAAGGTGAACAGCTTCTAAGATGTGGTGTGGCTCCGGCAGCGTCTGAGAGCTACAGAACATGTTGAACAAGAGGACACGGACAAAACTCTGGTGCGCCCATCCGTGTACTGGATATATCGAACAGAAGCGGGAATGAACAAAGTCCTCCGTCGGGTCGTCCTGCCACATCGCATCGTAGGGCGCAGTCCCCACACCCTCGAACACCTCGAACGCGAAACTGTCTTGTGAAGAAAAACTCGAAACCGAGAGAGCATCCTCGTCGTCATCATGATCCATAGGCGGAGGATCGGCATTCCAAAACGCGTCGGGGTCGATGTCTTCAGCTGAATAGACCTTTTTACCGAGGCCAAAGTTACATGCCGCCCATTGGATAATAAGCATAGTGAGTTTGGTTTGCGGAATGATGGTTTTGATGGGGAGAGGGCGGAGGAGGAGAGCCGGGTTCTGACGAACGTCGTATTCATATCTTAGCTCCTCGGGGAGGGCATAACCCCAGAGCTCCGAGCGTGGAAGAGCCTTGTCTTCGTCTTCCGGGCTGTAATCACGGCCTTGGAAAGGGTTCCTGTCTGTCACGAATAAATATTATTGGCTGGGCCGATTTAATTAGTAACGAATTACAACCCACCTGGCGGGAGCGGCAGCTTCGTCTTTATCATCTTCCGCAAGCTAACGAGCACTTCTTTCACCGATACCAGCTGTTGCAGCTCATCCTCCAAATCCTGGTTTCCGTCCCGTCGGATGGCGTCTCCGACGGCCGTGGAGAGCAGTTTTGCTACGGAATCTTCGGAGAGACGGTGCCCGATGATCCAGAGCAGCAGCAGCATAATCCTCGCTCTCGTCCCTGTCTCCCCGAGTAGAGCCATTTTCTTGAAATGCTCGTTCTGGCCTGATTTTGGGCATACCAGTTAATCGTAGTGCTACGCAAAGAAAGAGTTTAGAATAAGTTTAATACGAACCAAGCCTGCGAAAGATCCCAGAGTTGAACGTCGAGCGTAGTTCCGTGTACCAGTCGACGTCGGCGAGCACACCTGTGGGAGGACGCATATGGTCGAGAGCCGGATGCAAGGAGAGTGCGCGATATACGAGCAGCTGGGCAGCCTTTTTCTTTTCGTTGGTAGCCGCGATATCAGTCTTGATCTCCTGTACGGTGGTGCGGATTTCACGAAGGATGCTCCCGACGTCGATGGAGATGCTGGTAGCCATGGGATGGCAAGTTGAGGGAAAGGCAAAGGCTGTTGTACTATTGTACTAAGAATGGCTCGGGCGATGCCGCTACTAGTGCGGCATCAAGGTGTCACTGTCGAGAGAATTTCTGAGAGAAATATAGACCGAGTTGGAAGGTCGCCTCCTTGGATTACCTTGGGATACTCATCATGCGTAGAGAACCGTAGTGATCCCGGGAAAGAATACGGAGGATCAAAGAACGAGAACCTTGAGCAAGTTAGTTTTGTTCTTGTTTTCAAAAAAATTAGTAATACTCAGGCTAAGCATTATCCGGAGTGTTTTTTCAGCTTGCAAGAGACCGACTGAAAAGTCAGGTAATTTCTGGTACCCGAAAGCAGCCCATCCTGGTGTCGATACAACGAGGGTCACCGGTGGTACTGGCGAGAGGAAAGTTCAACCGCCGGAAATAGCCGACCAATCACGTGAAATTCGGCAACGGCCGGATCGTGTTCAGTTTTCTCTCTTTCTTTTTTCTTCTTCTTGTGAGCTTGATGGAAATGCTCCGTGCTTAAAGCGACCGCATGCTCGGTGTTGGCACGTCAGGCGGATCTCTAAGTCATCTTGCAATTTCAAGTAACGCTGCGACGCAACAGGCTGAAGACGCAACAGTGAAGTGAGTTGGAGGCGCATATACAGATCTAGAGGGACGTAGGGAAAGACAAATGTGTTGAGGACCAGTGCGAAGGCGGGGAATTCAGAATTTCAACAGCGTCGACGATATACCGTTCTCGGGAGGTATTCTCTGAAAGGGAAACTTGAACCCCGTTTCAGGATTTGACACCGAACCTCGCAAGTTGAATCAGTTTGGACATGTCTTCAGCCCGTGAACGAAGTGGAAATTGCAGCTCGTTCCGGGGCCAGTAGAGTTCGATTTCATAGGATGCAAATTATTCGTCGCAAATTTGTATGAGAGAATTGTTTCAACCGAGGTAGGAAGCAGACCAGACCTGGATTGCAGCCGACTTGAATTTATTGGCGTCGCTACGGTCGTGGTTGAATTTCAGTGGTCTCTGTCCAGGTGATCCAAATACGATGTATGGCCGTGTTATGATGGCGGGGCGTTACGGATACTTGAAGCAACGAAATTAGAAACCGAGTTTATACTCTTCCTTGCTCCCACCATGACCTAGTACGTCCTCCGCCGCCGGCTGCGGTTATTCTGACGTGACGCACAGCGTGATCTTTGGCCGCGCCATCCCGAAACAATACATATCCATGGCGGTCCTGGGGAGCATCGCTGGCGGCACTATTTACGCGCGGTCAGGCAAAACCGCACAGCCAAAGACGGTGGATGAGGCGAAGAAGGCCGTCCCAATCAACGCGGGCTCGAGGTGCGTTCCCCTGCCTCGGTGAACCGGGAGAAAACTAATGGATTTTTGTGATGCAGCGAGGAAGAAGAGTTGTACGTGCCTATTTTGCGGCTGGCAAGCGTCTGATTTTGCGACGACTGACTACTAGGATGGACAGTATTAGAAAATTCATCGCAGACGCGGAGAAGGAGGAGGCAGGGTCGAAGCATTAGAAATAATCGGGAATAAATATGTTTTCGGTTGGGTTGCTAACAGAGAGTGATCGTAAGAAAGAGGAGCAGCCTTGTCCTCAACCAACATGAACAACAAGCGCCATTCCATGCCAGTAGGGCCACGCCCGCTCCAGCTCGCCAACGGGCCAGTTAGCGATGGTCTGCCCTCGGCGTCGTTGTCCTCGTTCTCCCCTAGTCCGCTCACCCCGTCGACGCCAACCACCCCCAACGGCGGGCCTCGACGCCAGTCTTCTATAACTTATAACCCTTCAACGCGTCCTGCACGGACAGCAGGACATCGGAGTACTCTTGTACGCAGCAATTCGGTTGGGGGATCATTGGACCGACGGAGCACCGTGCCCGAGCGCTCGCCAGTTACGCTCGCAGAAAAGTTCGTACACTTTCATTTTTTTGGACTTGGCCGCCGGAACAGGCCAGAGCTCGGGGTATTAGCTCCAGTTTAACCTTTCTGGCATCTTGACCCCTGCCCCGGATGCTGACCGTAATTTCCAGACACGCGGATTTACTGCACTTTATTGCGCAGAAAGAGTCCAAATGCCTCGAACTGCGGTCCCAGCTGGCCATGCACGAAGCCGAGCTTCTCCAATGTGCGCTCCCTCGTACCCCTCACAAGTGCAGCCCTAATAATTTATCCAGTAAAGCGCAAATGGGAGCGCATCGTCTCGCGTGGCTTCACCTCGCCACACAACACCAGCTTCGCCTCCACCTCCACCTCCTCCGGCACCTCCTCCGGGGGCACCAGCCTCCTCGAAAACAGTCCAAACCCGACGTCTGCGAACGGCGGTGCGATGCTCGATGGCATCCACAAAGGTGTGCAGGGCGTCGGCCGCTTCATTGCGGCGTTCTCCCCCACCACGCCGTACTCCCCCTCAGCCGCATCTTACTTCGAGTCCGCCAAGCGTGGCGGAACGCACTCGACCAGCTCTAGCACGTCGACGATGGGCACCAGCACCACAAAGTCCATGCGTCTCTCGCAGTCCTCCCTCGCGTCCTCACTTGCCTCCTCCGTTGAGGAGCCCGTAACACCCGACGAGGAAGACCCCGACGCGCAGGTGCTCATGGTGCACGACACGGGCGCCACGCCGACCATGAGCCCGAATCCGGCATTCAACGCGCGGCGCCAGCAGCTGCAACGCGACCACGAGCGGCGCACGGGCGCAAGTGGGGGCGACTCGAGCGCGGAGGCGGAGGAGGACTTCTTCTTTGCGAGCGCGCAGGCGTCGGCGGCGATGGCGATGTCGACGCCGCCCCCCACCGCGCGGCCCGCGACGATGGAGACGTCAACGCCGTCAGCACGGCCAACGGCGGGGAAGCGGGCGAGTGGCAGTGGGATACCGGGGCTGACGCTCGTGGACAGCGTCGCGCCGGTCTCGGCGTGGGTGGGGAGCGTCGGCAAGAAGTGGGAAGAGCTGCAGCGCGTGCCGACGTGCGTCCTCCTCCTTTTCTTTCCCCCCTGGATGAATTATTTATCTATGAACACAGATTCGCAAAGAACAGCAAGCGCGCGTCGCTCCTCTTCTCCGACATTGCGTACGCGTTGCAGGTCGGCCCGGTGCCCTCGCAGTCGCCCTCGCCTGCTCCCTCAGCCTCGCCGGCGACGCCGGCCCTTACACCCTCCTCGCTGACCTCACCCTCGCCCGCAATGTCCTCCTCCAGCTCGCTCTCGCTCTCGCTCCTCGACGACGACGCCGACCTCCCGCCCATGATGCCCGACGCGCCAGCGCTGAAACCCGCGCCCGCCTCGTCGCTCCGGCTCACTCCGCGCCCGCAGACGCGGCAGCAGCAACCGCAGTCGCAGTCCCCGCTGTCGCTCTCCAAGAGCAAGGTCCCGCCAAAGGCGAAGCCGCCGCAGCAGGCGCAGAAGCAGACGCTGGACGATGATGAGGAGGAGTGGAATTGGTAGCCCCGCGTGTTTTCATTTTTCATTTCACGACTTGACGCATAACGTTTATACATACATACTTACATTATTCCGATTCCGATTCGACTTGCTTGCTTGCTTTGGGCTTGCGGCATAACCTCCGCGCCGCCGTTTATTTCTTCTTTATTCCTTTTTTATTATTCTTGCATTTTTTGCATTTTGCATGGCATTCGCATTTTTGGGGCTCGCTGCGAAGCTGCGAAGCGAAGACATGTTTATACAAGTAGACTTTCGAGATACGAGAGATGCCATACGACATACATACATCCTGTAACATAGCACGACATGACACTGACAAACGAACATAAGTATTCTATAACTCAACGTTCGAAAAGGCCCGGGAAGCTCCACCAAAGGGTTGTCCGAAAAAATTCCAGATTTTGGCCTCAAAAACCTACTGTTCCTGGGCTCAAAAACCTAAGATCGGACAAGGGTCGTGACATGTCGCAAGCGCCAAAAAATGTTTCACCCCCGGGCCAAAATTGCTGATTTTTCCTCTCGGGGTGGGTCTCGGCAGCTCTTGGCGCTCAAAGCTGTGAAGCTGGATGAAACAAGCCCAAATTGACACAAACGTGATAAGATTACTGCCAGGTCCGCTCGAATCTTGATGGGGGCAGACCCACCTCAAAAACCCAAAATCCGGACAAGGGTTGAGAGATTTTGGCCTCAAAACCTAACTTTCGGACAAGGATTTGGCCATTTTTCGACCTCAAAAACCCAAATTTTCGGACAACCCTTTGGTAGAGCTTCCCGGGGCCTGTTCGAAACCCAATTTGAATGTTGAGATGATACGTAGTCGAGCCTACTAGGTTATCACTCCCTTCCACGCACCAAACTTGCGAAAAGCGCCGCGGAACCTTGCGCTAACCAACTATATTCTACTACGTTTAAAGGTGCTGATGACTCTTCCGCAGTTATTGCGAGCGAAGCGAAGCAATTCTACCCTAACCGCACGTGACGACGGGAGGGCGGGAAACAAGAACAAACTTGTAAGTTCGTGGCTGACAGCCGGGTCAGGGAAAGAATGCCCTTAAAAACACTCATTTCTTCAGCTATTGTGCTGGCAAGTATCCCAAAAGATTCCCTATTCTCCGACGGTTCGAATGATACGGGAATCAGGGCGAACCGACCAGGGAAAATCGCGTTTGGATCTTGGGCAATATGTGGCTGTGCTTCGCGAGCACCCGGCGCCTCGGCGGATCACTAGTAACTTAGGGGTTCGTTATAAATAACGCTTGGATATGCTGTGCACAAGTATTGTGTGTCCAGCGGCCGTTAATTCACTTTTCCGACCCTGTGTGGAAATTTTTAAGGCTGGGTGCCCCTTGATGTAGGCCGCGGCGGTATTACTGTGGCTTCAGCAAATGTCGGACGCCTTCCCTTTCTCGTGTCCGCATGTCGACGAATAATTCCACCGCTCTTGTGCGCCGCGCTCGGGAGCAAGAGATGCAGCTTGTGCGTGGCTCCTTCAGTGATCCTGCACCAGGAAGAACACTGCACCAAGTCTATTCGCACGTCGGCAACTTTGTGGGGATGCACGCGAACCGCGCCGCACATCGCTGGGGACGGGGACCTTTTGCGACTTCGGACCGCATCACAGCGTTCTTCGGTGCGGGACAGCAACGAGAGGTCAAACTGGATGCTTTGCGGGTCGACGGGTGTCCATGGCTCGAGGAGGAATGTTCCAAACTTGTGAAATATGCGCTGCCGTGGGTTCCATTACATTTCTGTGAACAACGTCTGCTAAATTTTGGCTGAACTCAGGTGTGAAACGGCACGGACACAGATTCAGGTGTTCAAATATATCGTGACGATCACAACACGATATCCCGGCACGCGACCGCTCTTTCTTAAGTCCAAACACCTCCGACGCGCTGGAAATACGGAAGCGGAGATCTCTGCGGTGTGGACCCGTGCGGATGACTCGCAGACTCGGGAATGGGATTTCTACTGCAGCCTCGCCGCAGTCTGTCTCTCTGAAAGCCAAATTTCCGCAATTCTGTGTAATATATCGCCCAAATGTTTGGGATGCATTGATTCAGAGAGTGGCCATCTCAGCATCATCGAGCGTCTGCTGGTCGCGTCGGAATGCAGGTATGCCATCATAATCCAAAATAGTCATTGCAGATCTTTACTTTGTCTACGCAGCGCGACTTCCATCTCCGACGCTCTTGCCCAACGATATCTGGCTGGCATCCTCGAATTACCAACATTTTGGGGAGAAAGGGGGCCGATCCACGCGACGGTCTTCAAGAAGATATTGGAACACCTAGTGCGCGTTCTGAGGGACCTCGGACTGGACTCTGGCGAGGAAGAAGATGAAAGGGATATAGTATTTGACAACGAAGGAATCGACTTCATGGCCAGCGCGATATTGGTTGGGGTCCTCGGCTGGCGAGCGGCCGACTTTGAATCACAATCCTGGTGTCGCGGTCTCATTGAGATTGTGGGATTGCTACGACTGTTTGTCTTTCCATTTCCTGACGACCTGTTGGCAACTTATTTCTCCTCAAGGTCACTGGCTGAATCTCTTCTGCCACAATCGTCGGCGCTCGCTACTGGTCCCGATATCGGGAATATTATTCCGGACACGGCACCTGAAACATTAGAGGTTTTAATCATGGCGTGCGTCCTCTCTGACATGGCGGTTGAATTGAATTCTTGACGACTTGAGATCTCTTGCAGCTGCAGCACAAACACCGGGATTGAAATTCCGCCAACGCAGGCCGATCGTGAGTGGACCAACATAGCTCCACACCAGCCTATATCTTTCTGTTTACAGGCATCAGCCCACAGAGCATCGGCAATGCGGTGAATGATCCCGTTGCAGACCTGAATTTCACACCCAAAGTCGTCTACACTGAGGCTACTTCCTTTCAGTGGACGACTTTTGCCAACGATGTTTTTCGTGCCCGCCGAGGGTCTTCGGGTCTGCGCAATAAGGGAAACAGGCCCCCCTCTTCAGGAAGGGGGCGCATATGGATTTTAGGGCTGTTACGCAGGTTCTTGCATCCCCACGACGTTCATGCAGCACCTTTGGAGACCTCAATGGATGACCTTTCGACTCGCGATGGGATGCTATCGACGGTTCTCTTCTTTACAGAAGATCAGTCTGATTTCCAGGCACATCTGACCCCAGACTCGGACAGCATGTCGATTCAAATAAGTAGTGCGAGTGTCACCGGTGACTCTGAGGATGAACAGCAACCATTAGCGAATCGAATACTACCCTCCGCTTCGTGCACCGACATAACAGGTGATGCTTTTCCACTTGAATCAGCAACATCTGTGAGTCTCTTACTCCTCTTTTGTATTACCGGGTGTTTATGTTTTTCCAGACTATCCCCTTGAATAAAATTGAGGCGGCAGAGGTAGAGCCTCGTGCTGATGATTCTCTCTCAGATTCTTCCCTCTCCCAACGCGTCGCCCTTCCGGAGAAGAAGGCGTTTGATGCTGAGCGGAACGAAATTAAGACCAATATCGATGCTCCTTTAGTCAAGCCGGTAAGTGTCCTTCTCTCCATGTAACTAATCATTGACTCCTCGACGAGTCCAATTATATGCGCCGGACTTCAGTTACTTTAGCAATTTCTCTTGGAAAAACCATGGCGCAGATAACTGCCCAATTTGCGCCCGTGCCTGGATTGGTCCCCGCGGCAGAATTAATCTGTTGCATCATCGACCTTTGCCAGAACCTTACCCAGAACCGGTATGTGTCATTGGCATCGCTCGTGCGCATGTGTTGACCCCACAGCAAGAAATGCCGCGGTCCAGCTGCGTGATCGGTGCCATCGCTTGGGGCTCGTGCTCTACGACAAGGCAGTAGCTAACGAAATTATCGGGGCGGCCGTTGAATCCGTTACTCAGTCAGTGGGGCAATGTATACTTACGACGAAAGCTTAAACAGAACACTGCAGATGTCTCACACTAATCAGTGCGCAAATGAACGTGTGGGCGCAGACAAACAGGATCCAGGGCTTCATTCAGCAGAGCGAAATCGCCCAGGATATAGAGCGCTGTCATAGGATGCTCGCAGATTGCCTGACGTCTTTTCACGTACACGTCTTCGCTTACTGGGAAGAATGAAGTATACTAAATCTGTCTCAAGCTCACTTCGCATGTGGAAATCCACGATTGGCAAGCGCAGTTCGGGCTCAATACTCAACAGGATCACCGAGAACTCGTAGAATACCTAGTCAACCTCGACGCGTTACAGGTGCGCCTCCAAATCTTCCGTCCTCCCCGACGCATCTAACCACTTCAAGGATTATACATAGTCCCAGAGCAATGATGCAGCGGGTGCATTAGGAGCTTGAAATTTGTATTTGAGGGAAATGCTGACGTAACTAGCTACTGGCTGGACAGAATATGGCCAAACAACTTGAAGAGCCAGCCGCGCCCTCCACAGTGTCCCTCCCTACCTTGGACCGTTTATAGAGTAAAAAAGGCTTGAAATGGGCGTTTGTTCAACATACTTACATTGATCATGACATGCATGCTACTTCAAAATTGCTCTCCGCGCGAGTTTTTCTTTCTTTCTTCTTTTGACAAGCGGTATCGGACGTGGTTGCTAATCGGCGGCATGCCGCCGAAGAGCTGTACGATGGCATAAGTTAATGTAGGCATTTACAGCGTTGCCTAGCAGCCTATTACGCACTCTGCGATACCCACTGTACGTTGCGCCGTTCACTTCTTTATTATTTATTATTCTTGCATTTTGCATTCGCATTTTGGGGCTCGCCGCTCGTTGCGCGAAGACATGTTTATATACAGCTACTGTAGACTTTCGAGATACAACGGACGGCATACGACATACATACATCCTCACGCCACGACTAACAGAACAAGCAACAAACATCTCCCGACCTCCATCGTTGAAATTCTGAACCCTACCCCAAGACAACTTTGACTCCTCCCACCGAACATGCACCAAACGCCAGAAACCTGTGCGATATCCCTGTATAGGACAATTACGAGATATGAATACACTATGTTACGGTACGGCGGGAATCCCGCCTCTGCGCTCTACACACACATCGAAACCAGGGCGGCGCCGCCCACATGCACTCGCTCTATCCACAGCTCAGAGCTCTCTAGCCATAATTGAGCGGCTCCGTGCCCGTGATCGGGCGGCGTTGGGGTGCGAGTTGCCCCTGCGGCGCGAGCGGGCGCGGCGGCAGTCCCGCCGGAAGGTTCGCTGGCGGTCGTCCACCGCCCCCTCCGCCTCCGCCTCCGCCTCCACCCCCGCGCGACTCGTACCCATCCCGCCGCCCCGGCGGCGGCTGCTGCCGATTGCCCGGTGGTGGCCCACGCCCGCCGTACCCCGGTCCTGGTCCCGGTCCCGGCCCTCCCCGTGGCGGCGGCCCACCGTACCCCCCGGGGGCTGGTTGTACGTCGGCCTCGGCTGCCAGTTGTTTGGGTCCTGCCTCGGCTGCCAGTTGTTCGGGTTCGGCGGCGGGTGCTGAGGCGGGATGGCGCCCGGGGCGGGGGGCGATACTGCCGATGCGGGTCCAGATGTTGGGGTGGGGGCCCCGGGGGAGGTTGATGCTGTTGTTGCTGTTGTTGTTGCTGTTGCTGGTGTTGGTGCTGCTGCTGCCGGTGCCCGCGCTTGTCGAATTCGTGCGAGGCTTCGTACTGCGGGAGGCTGCGAGAATATATGGTATCAGCGCGAATCGAGGTGACAGGTGAAGAACATCTACCTCTTGGGGTCGGCCGGCATCGGGTCCGTCCAGAAATAGTCGTGCTCCAGCGCTTGTGCCGCAGTGATGCGCTCGCGGGGATTGCAGGTGAGCAAACGATCCAAAAGATCGCACGTCTCCTTCCCAATGCTGTGACGCATGAACAACCGCCTCAACTAATCGAAAAATCCATAGAATACGCACTGCTCGTAGCTTGGCTTGAGCTTGCGCGGGTGTTGGTTGAAGCGCTTGACGCCCTCGCACCCCGGCAGCGAGTCAAAGTTCGGCCAGCTGTGCTGGTTCGGTGTGCCGCACAGAACCCAAATCTTCTCGAGCTGGTCGAGATCGGATGTCCCAGGTAGGATGGGCCGCCGCATGAACATCTCACCCAACACGCATCCGATCCCCCACATATCCACCTCCCCGCCGTACTGCCGTGCGCCGAGCAGCAGCTCTGGCGGCCGGTACCACCGCGTCACGACACAGTTAGTGTACTTGCGCTCCCTGCCGCCGCCCCGATTCGGGTTGTCCCCCGGGTCAAACGCGCGCGCGAGGCCAAAGTCGGCAATGAGAAGCGTCCCAGCGTTACTGATGAGCAAGTTCGCAGCCTTCATGTCACGATGGAGAATGTGGTTCTGCGCGAGCGTAAAAAGTGGCGCATAAACACCAAACAGACATACGTACGCGATGCATATATTCCGTCCCCTCCAGCAACTGCTTCATGTACAGCTTGATGTGGCTCGGCTGGAGTTTTACGCGCTCGTTTTCAAGCAGACCAGCGAGATCGTGGTCCATGTATGGGAAGACCATGTACACGGACAAGGGGTCCGTCGCGGTGCTGCGCACGACGAACATGTCGAGGATGTTGACGATGGCCGGGTGGTTGAGCGCCTTGAGGATTTTGATCTCACGTAGCGCGGTCACGGGCATACCCTCCTTCTCGTTGTGCATTAGAATCCGCTTCAGCGCGACATGACGTCCAGTCGCTGTGTGTACAGCTTTGTGAACCTCGCTGGATTTTTTTTTTTGTAAGCAAAATTTCTCTTTGGGAACGAAAGTAATCAGGACGTACCCAAAAGTACCCTCACCGAGCTTTGTCGTAATCTGGTAGTCGTGCTGGTTTCCGCACCCTTTGAACACGCGCCCGTACGCTTGTTCCTCTTCGATCTGCGAGCGACGCGGGGGAGCGGGCTTGCGCATGATGCGCACCGTTTCTTTGCGGACCTCTGGTGGCGGGGGCGGGGGCCCGGTAAACGCTGGGGGAGGGACCATCGCACGCGGGGAATGAATGGCGAGCGGAGCGGCTGGCCGAGGTGGGAGGGATGGCGGAGGCGGAGGGAGTCGACTCTCTCTAGGAATTAACCGAGTGTCGGGAGGTGGGGGTGGCGGCGGAGACGAGGTAGGCGGCGGCGGCGGCTGCGGTGGCTGCGGCGGCGGAGAGTGGGCGCGTGTCCGAGGTGGAGACAGCGGTGGACGCGGCGAAGCGGTGCGGGTCGATGGGCGGGGGGAGAGAGGCCGATAGTCGTGTCCATGTCCCATGCCCGGCGACATTGGCCTGTAACTGTCGTGGTAGTGTTCGCGAGGTGGCGACCTGTATTCATTCCGGCCAGGCGGAATATAACTGTCATAGTGGTCTCTGTGTCCTGCTTCATCCCGTCGAGTCCACGCACGCGGGTCTGCACGCGCGTCACCTCGAGGGCGATAGCTTCGGTCACGGTTATACATGTCGGTCCCATCGTGTCGACGGCCACCGTCTCTCCCCCTATCATCATATTGGGGCGGATACCTCTCCACAGGCGAAGGGTGGTATCGCATTTCTTGGGGATGACCGAGCCGATACTTGTCGGAGTAAGGAGAGGTAGAACGGCGTAGCGGCGACGGAGAGCGTCTGTCCCGAGGGTTACGAGACGAGGAGTGGTGTCTATTCGAGGTAGAGGCTGTTTCCCAGAGGTCAGCAGCTCGCGGTTTCCGCTTCAGGTCTGAGTCGCGACTACGGCGCTCATCGTCCTTGGGCCGCTCGTACACAGCGGGAGAAGCGGTTTCAAAGACATTGCGCGTCAGGTTCGGTGCAGCTGTCTGAGGCTTCGTTTTAAAAGGAAAGGGGATTTTGGTTTTCAGGGATAATGGACCGACGACCGGTTTCGCTGGTAGTGACGTGGTAGGAGCAGGCCGGTCATCGTCGACCTCGCCTTCTTCTGGCGGTGAGGACGTGAGCTGCCGCTTTGACCGCCGTTCGCCGTCTGGGGACCGCGAAGCTGGTCGTTTGGAGGAGGGCATGAAGCAACCGCTTTCCGTTCAAACACGAACAAACCCCCGCCACACAAGCGCCCAAATTAAGCGAGATATTATCGGCGGAGATTTATAGGCCAGGGAGAGAAGAAGGACAGAAGAGAAATCAAAAGGCAGCGAAAGCCTACGTTCAGGCTGAATGGCCTCAAAAAAAGAGATTGTAGATTCGAATCGACTTCTCTGATTTTTTTGTTGGTCGAGCCTGCGAGGAGCTCCTCTACCATGACCCGTTAGATATTGCGAGGATTTGCTTCATAGAAAAGAAAATACATATTTCTGCGTGCATGCAACTTACACTGTACCCAACGACGAGGAATCGTCGAGGATGGTGGTGGTAAGAGTGAAAGCGAGTCACGTGTGTGACATGTCACGGCTTCGGTTTAACTCAAGCCCGAGTTGAAGAAACTTCTGGATTGTGTGCTTGGGGCAATTGCTTGCTTCTAGCGCCGCACTACATTCGGTTCCTTTTTTTTCTCTTTTCTTCCTTCTACTTACATACATAACGCCGCTGGGATAGCCACTGGGATCCCAAGTAAATACTCGTCCTGAGACGACCATTTGTAGGCAGAGAAAAACGCGCACCCTCGGTCTTATTACCCCACAGGCAGTACAAGTAGTACGCCGACTTTATATAGTTAGTTACAGTCCTCCTGTTTTTCGATCAACGTCAATCACTTGATACAAATCAAGAAGCAAAAGTAAAAAGCCTTTTTGAATCTGTCGGTCAAAGCATCCTGTTCAGCAGCCAAGTATTCGTCGTGAACAAGTTTTCGATGTCTTTTACTTGCCATGGTCCATGTTCAATGAACGCTTTGAAGTCTGCACGCGTGACCGTGACGGTTCCACTTCGGCACCAATAATTTACATAATCGCTTAGTGGGTTGCCCCTTCTGATTCGGTAACTCTTATAAAGTCAAATGGCTCGTGGGCGCCACCGTTTCCTTCCTCCGACACCATGGCAGTCCCGCTAGGAGGGACTGGTCTCACTTATGCCGCCTCCACGTTCTTTGCCATGGTCTTTGAGACTGTATTCTATGGTCAGTTCCAATGTAGTGCTTCTGGCCCCTCATCGACTTTTTTGCGGCATATAGGCATTTTCCTATACATCTTCATCATCTCGACACTCGTTCTTTACCGAAACCGACCTGGCAGTCAGACTTCTCTGGCGAATATGAATCTCCGCTTGCTGTCTGTCTCCTCGCTCATGTTCATTCTGGGGACAATCGTATGTACTTTGCTTTTTTATTTGTCGATGACCAACCCTCCGTTCTTCTAGCACCTCGCCATTGACGTGTATCGTGCCATGCAGTCATTCATCTACTATCCAGGCGGCCCGATGGCTTATCTCCTTGCCACTGGGACCAAGCAACCCATTTACGTTCTGAAAAACGTCCTTTTCACCCTGCAATCGTTTCTTGCCGACGGCTTCCTGGTAATTTTATTCACCAGTCAGGAGACGCAACCTATTCATCCACTTTGCCCAGATATACCGCGTGTACAAAGTGTGGGGCTCCAACAGACGAATGTCCCTGCCATTCGTTCTGTGCTTCTTCGGCAGCATTGTTACCGGAATCGGTACCCTTGTCACTCAAACCCAGCGCAAGCCATCTCAGTCCCTCTTCTCCGGCGCGCTCCACGACTGGCCCCTGGCGTTTTATATAATGACCTTTCTCGTTAACGTTGGCTGCACGGGTATGTATCTTGCTTGCGCTTTTAATGCGGATCTGATCTCCATCTAGCCCTCATTGCGTACCGCATTTGGGCTGTCAACCGCGAAACCAAGATACTCGACGTGGGCACCCTCCTTCCCGTCGCTGTCATCGTCATCGAGTCGGGCGCAATCTACTCGACTTGCGTCGTGATCTTGCTTGTTCTGTACATGAACAACTCGGGCGCGTACAAGATCGTCCAAGACATGGTGAGTCTTGGATCTAAAAATACCGTATTCCCTGGTCTAATCATTCGAACCGGAAGCTCATGCAAATCATTGTACGCACCCACAATAAATAGAAATTGCCATCTGCTTACTCGATTTATTTTAGGGCCTCGTATTCTGCGGTATAATCGCGAGCGTCGGGCTTGGAACGTCTGATCCGACGCGCCCATCGAACATGTCCTCAATAGCCTCCGGAATGGTGTTCCGTACGAGGGACATCGGAGCGGATTCTGTGGCCGAAAGCGATCCAGAAACAATACATGAGCTGACGGATCTTGTAAAGGATCGTGGATGAAGTAATGTCCTGAAAATTTCCCATTGGTACAATAATTGCATATATGTATAAACTAGTCAACGCTCTGCTATTTCTTGTCCTTGTCCTCTTTCTGCGCCTCCTCCTCTCTTAACACACGCCGCGCCTCTACCAGCGCCTTACCGAGCAAATTCAGCCCCCAGTTGCCGCGCTTCGACAAAGCGTTCGCCTCGCTGAGCCCGATGCCCCAGATCTTGTCGAACGGGCTCGCCTCGACGATAAGCGTCTCCCCCGTCGCGAACAGCTTCTCCCGCAGGTCTGCGTTCTGGCGGAACTTGTGCACCGTGCCCTCCGTGACGATCCGCTCGCGGTTCTGCACCCAAACGTCCTCCTTGAAGCCCTCCACCCGCCGCCCGAGCTTCTTCACGTACGCCATGTCCTGCTTGGAAGTGCCCTCGATCGTGAGTACCTCCTTCGCAACGTCAAAGTCAGAGAAAAGCAGCGCTTTGTGCAGCATCATCCAATGCTCGTTCGAGAGAAATGTGATTTCCTGGTCTATGCCGTCCATTTTCACCGTCGCAGTGAAGGGCGCTCGGAACCACTGGGATGCCCATCCACTACACACACAGCGGATATTAGAGAGGATCAGCCTGGCCAAACCATGAGACTCACTTGACGTGATTCGTAGACCAAAAGAACGTATAGTTGGCTGCGTTGGAGGCGTCAGTTGCGTTGCGGGGCATGATGGATGTTCAAGCAAGAGCAGATTTACTTCAAGCTGTCTAGCCGTCGAGTTTATATACACAGGATCCGCCGATCGAGGTGCGAGTCATTTATATTCACAGCAGCATATTAACATTTTACACGGTAACGTGATTTTGACAGCTTACAGCACACGACCCCTGACACGGGTCGGCACTGTCACAGGACGACGCGTTCCAGTAATGGGAATCCCACAAAATTTGTTTCTCGAGAAATTATCGCAAACGTGTCGCTGTTACCGTCTTCGACGATATGAAGGAAGTACACTGTACAGTACTGTATCTTTTCATTCAATCCGACAGGGGGCGTGACGTGTGACATTTTGAACCACCTCCCCTTCCCCTTGAACCAGTCTCTCCTTTCACTTCCACCACAACCCCCACCATGAACTATTATTTCATTTCTATTCCTGTGGTACTCTTGTTCATTGCTATCCCGCTCATCATCCTTTCTCTGCCCCCGCCGACCATTTGGAGGACGCCCGTCGATGAGTGTAGCTTCGCGCAATGTATGAGCGCGCCGGAGCTCCTCCTCGCCGTCAGCTCCATCGCTCTTGCCCTACTGGCCACATTCATCTCTGTCAAATTCGCCCTCTTCTTTGATGGGTTTGTCAATGCGACGGCGTTGTCGCTGACGTTCATCGCAGTGTCGAGTATGTGCTTGTATCATTCTCATTTGAAACACCACACTCACGCTGTTTCAGTGCGCTACTGCATCCTCAGGCTGGCCTCAACAGTTTCGACCCTGCTCTCACCCATCATCGCCCTCTGCCTTGCCGCGTACATTGTCGTGCGCCTGCGCGCCTTTGTCGACCAGCCGCTCACCGTTCCTGATCCGCTCTTTGGGCCGGCTCGGCGCATTGCCGATCAGGTCGTCGGAGTGTTGTGTTCCAGGGTATGGAACATGGGCCTCGCGATGCGCGGATACAATGTTGCATACCCGGAGGACACAGACGAAGCTGTCTCAGAAATGGGTACCCCTCTTCCCGATGCCAAAGGTCAGCCACTTTTTTTTTTGCGGATCCCGTGTTCACTGT
This sequence comes from Mycena leptocephala, assembly GCA_029378395.1. Taxonomy (NCBI): domain Eukaryota; kingdom Fungi; phylum Basidiomycota; class Agaricomycetes; order Agaricales; family Mycenaceae; genus Mycena; species Mycena leptocephala. Next base: position 116,167 of record JARJLF010000700.1, on the reverse strand, counting down.
GTCCTAGGATCTGTGCCCCATAATCTGGTTTAGTTTTACAACAATCTCCATATGTCGTCTAGGATCTGTGCTCCATGATCTTGTTTAGTTTCACAATAATCTCCAGATATCCCACTGCCCATTCCACAACGCTTTTTCTAAATAATAATTTATAAATTATCAAACGGAACGGCAGCAGACCGCTGCGGTCTACATTAATTATTCACGAACATGACGAGGTAGCTCTGAATGACTGACCAAAAATCAATGGAAAAACACCTCTGAATCGCCAAGCCAAGTGGGGGGACGAAGTCAGGGACATTCCGCGACGTGAGGGCTGCACGGAGGCGGTGGGGATGTGTTTAGACTGAGGAGGAGGAGGATCTATAACCCCGATGGGCGGAACTGTGCGGATGCGCGGCTTCCGGTGCTCAACGGTGCGCATGGGCTAGACAAGTGTTATCCGATCGGTATCCATATTAGACCTGTGGCAGGAATTATCTCGTGTTCGAAGCAAGTGCTGCGTATGGTCTTAGTGGTGCGGAAGAGATGGGGTGGCGGACGGCGGACTGCTGTTGACCAGATGAACAATGCCCGGGTCGGTGCGACGGCGCTACGAGGGACGGTCAGGCCGTCAATGGCCGCCACAGATCACCAACGTCGTGTTGAAAATGTCGGACGGATGGAGTTGGAATTCTGAGTTTGGTTGTTACCATCGAATTAATGCGGCGATTTATCATGGGCCAAAACTCATACATCTACGTACATGAATGGGTAATTGGGTGACTTCCCGTAAGATAAATTTATTCTGGGGGAATATTTCGGCCAGATGCCGAGGCACCTGTCAGGACCCCATCACTTGAGTCATCCAAAAGCGGAGGCCTTTTATTCTGGATCAGTCGAGTAGATTAAATTCCTGGAGGGGGGGTAGGCACCCCCCCTCCAGGAATTTGGATGGTGGAATAAACCTTTTGGGACGATTCTGATTGATCGTCACTCCTTGTCACCAGTGTCACAAACCCTCTGCCGTCTCCAAACGTTGGCCGTGGCTGCTACAGGCCCTTCAACGCGTTGACCATGTTATTCCTTCACTGTAATTTGACTCTTGAACACCTCAAAACACCTCCCAATCACTGGAATCAGCCGGGAATCGGCTTTTTTCGACATCATCCATTTCTGGCCGAACAAGATGAATGTCCATGTTCCTACCTGTTCACGACGCAGCAACACTTCTTTTATATGGTGGGGCCCAGAGGATGTCATTTCAAAGCTCTCTTTAGGTGCGAGCAGCGCATTATGGTTCAATGAATATATTATTTTGCTTGCGGGAAACCCGCAGGCTTGAATATCGTTGGCATTGATCTCATCACTGGCACCCCTCAAACAAGCTCGAAAATTGCGCTGGAATATATTTACCTTACGGGAAGTTACCCATTCTCGCTGTGCTGGAATCAGCCGATCCTGCGTACTGTATTATTGGGCTCTTCCCTTTGTTGTGCGCTATATATAAAAATGTTCCAGGTTACAGTATATATTTAACCAACGTATCCCGGGATGGCTGTGTTAAAATAATCTACTTGGTTGACTGATACACATATGTACAGCAAGGTACAGACGAAGTTGAACGGTCGGCGACGCTCTTGATGGCGCACGCTCGGAATGTTCCGTTGCATCACAAATGGCTCCATCACCGAAGAATTGGTAGCCGAGTTTTACCAATCGACTCTGGACTCGCTACGCCGCGCCATGGCAAAAAACCACATTCATTACGTATGTCCGTCCGTCTGAACTCCTCAAGCTCGGCCAATGGATTCTCCGATGCCGGTTGGCTACCTTCATGTCTTCAAGGTCGGTATTGGCATTCACAATTCAAAGTCAAGTTGGATAACCTCCGTTGCGAACGCAGGGAACTTCGACTTTGACTTCTTTGTCACATGCGGGGTCCGCTGCAGCGGGCTTGCGTTGACCGCTCTACGCTGCAGAGGCTATCTTAATGGAACAGTTCTCGATTTGAGATGCGCAGAACGCTCGACTGAGTGCCTGGCCGTTGTCAGCGGTTTAAACGTAGGCTCGGTACGACTTATTTATTCTTTAAAATCAACGCTCCCTGCGAACATCGAAGCCCGCAGAAAAGAGTGCTGTTTAGAAACTACCGGACTGGCAAGATAACACGGATCATTGACGGCAGACAGCAAAGTACAGAACAAGTACGCGTAATCAGCCTGTCTATGCAATCCAGCCCGCGCAACCAGTCACTCCGACCTGCCGCTAGCGAACGCAGTAATCATCCTCGTTCGGCCCGCCGTTTACGCATCTGTTCTGTCCGCAGAAGTTATGGAACTCGACATAGCCGGGAAACGATGAATCGGTGGTGCACACGTAGATACTGTCTCTGATGGTGTCGGGCCCAACGCTGTGACCCGCCTTTTTGGCGTCAAGAGTCGCCTGGAAGAGGATAGGTTGCCAATTGTCTACGAGGTGCGTTCGAGTCAGTGACAAGTTCATAGTTGGCATGGTCGGATACCCACCGAAGCCTATCCCCTCAAAGTCGTGGCCGCAGTAGTGGATGCCGCCGGTACAGTTCAAGTTAGCTTTAACGTGGGTGATGCTCACGGCGGCGAGCACAGCGGAGAGGAGGATGAATTTCATGATAAGAGTTTTTTGAACAAGAGCGACAGTGAGTTATTGCTGTCGTCTTCGCCTTTTATCCCTGACGCCCAGCTCACGTGTCCATTCCCGAACGGGCGTCTGCTCCTTCGTTTTTTAAACGTGGATTTTGGCCATTGGCGGACTGAAGAATGACTTTACGCCAGAACACCACGTTTCCTCCAGTTCGCCGCCCGGGTCTTCTAACCTCTGAATCCCGACATTGCCGCCATCTGCAGAAGGCAGGATACCGTACCAGGAGCTCCGTTGCATGAGTTCAAATGCTTCCATGGCCGTCTGAACACTGCTGTAGACTTCTATTCGTTCCGCCGCCCGCACCCGCCACCGCGAGGCTCACCTCCCCGTCTGGAAGTCCTCGGCCGGCTATTCATTTGATATAGACATCGTCTGCTGAACAGTACTTGTTTTCGTTCCTGGTGTGCTTCCATGACACCGCTGTAGACTTCTAATCGCTCCGCCGCCCGCACCCGCCACCGCGAGGTTCGCCTCCCCGTCTGGAAGTTCGGCCGGGTATTCATTTGATATAGACATCGTCTGCTGAACAAGAGTACTTGTTTTCGTTCCTGGTGTGCTTCCATGACACCGCTGTAGACTTCTATTCGCTCCGCCGCCCGCACCCGCCACCGCGAGGCTCACCTCTCCGTCTGGAAGTCCTCGGCCGGGCATGCATTTGATATAGACATCGTCTGCTGAACAAGAGTACTTGTCTTCGTTCCTGGTGTGCTGTCAGTCGTGGTCCGCTGAGGCCAGCAATACTGCGCTCCTATTATTTGACGCCGCCCGCAGGGGCAGACCCTCGTCGAATTTCCAGGATATACATTGCTTCTTCGGTTGCAAAATATGCGTTTGATTTCCTGGAGTTATTCTACGCTGTTCCCGTGTTCCGTTTATCCCTCCAAGCGAGCATGGACTCGCACGGCAGCACCTCGCAGCTCGTGCTCAGCCGCACCTGCGCGAACACCGGCACCTCTCCCCCTTCTCCCTCTGCCTCCGATGCCGCCGTCCTCGCGGGTGTCAGCACCGAGACCCTGCGCGCGGAGATGGTCAACGCTAATGGGAAGCGAGCTCGCGCCGACGACGACGTCGAGGATCCTGCCAAGCGACAGCATATCGCTGTCGTCATCCCCCTGCTTTCACTCAAAATCTTGTGAATCTCTGACCAGAGCGCATGGTTCAAAAAAACGAACCGTGGGAAGATTAGCTGGTCGCCCCGACGTTGGGCATTCTCGGCTCCTGCGGACTTCCCCAGAGATGAGTAGCGCTGACATCAACGGCAACAGTTCAGACGAGAAGCTCATAAACGCGAAAGGATTCTGACATCAGAAACGGGCGCCTGGGTCGCTTTCCAAATTGGAAGCAGCATCCACAAGCGGACGTCGTTCGCAGTGCGCTGGAGCCTTTCCTCCGATTCCTGACTCATCTGGAGCGCCGCAATTAGCATCGAAGGAGGCATGCTGGAGATGCACCAGGTTCTTCTATGAGAACATATTCAGGTGTTCGATTTTTGTCAGACTTCTCCTTCGATATCTGCAGTGGTGGAAGTTGAAGAGCAGAAGGGCGAATATTACCTCTGAGAAGGTTAAATCCATAATATTCTCCTTAGAACCCAGCAGCATTCACTCTGGAAAAAGTGAGGTTTCAGTGGGGCCAAAAATGTTTCGGAAATGGTTCATATCAACAACAGAATAAGTAGACCTGAAAGTGTACCTGAAATCTGTGTTTCTGGTCGAGCTGAAATGGTAACATAAACGGGTCGTTTCGGGAACAGCATCTGAGGACCCGAAAATTCCCGTTTCTGGGTCCATATCCACCTCACTGATACAGAAGCTGAAACGAAGGGTTTCAGGAGCAGTTTATTGTGTCCTGAAAACAATAGTATCCGCCACAATTTCGGGTGTTCCCGATACTATTGTTTCCAGGCTTCCCAAAACGGATCGGGCCGGGCCGGACCGATGGGCTTCAGGCAGTCTGAAAACAATAATTTCGGGGGCACCCGAAACTGTAGCTTATATGATTCATTTGAGGTAACAATAAACTGCTCCTGAAATGTATGATTTCAGCAGGAGTTTCTGGAAGGCCAATATGGTTCCCGGTACAGGACATTTCAGATGATTGAAAACTAATGCTGAAACGACTCGTCTCAGCATGCATTTCAGTCCTTCAGAAATGTTGCATTTTGGTGTCAATTTCAGGGCTATATGTTTGCTTGCTGATGCGAATTATTTCAGAAACGTTTTTGGGAGCCCCGAAACTTGACTTTTTGCGGAGTGATTTCAAGTCGCGGTAACGTGAGTCCGGCAGCTTACGCGCTTACGCCTTAAGGGATCCTCCACATCGCAACCCCGCTCCTCTCCTTGTCTATCACTTTCTTCACCTCCTTGCTGTTCCCGCTGCGAATCGCTGCCGCAAGAAGCATCTCGAGTGCAGACTTGAGCGCCTTCCTTCCGTCCATATCGCTCGGTTTCTCGGGGTCCCCGGACACCACAACGCGCTCCCAGTCAACACACATGTCGAGGTATTCAAACAACACATGCGCAATCCCGCCAAACTTGGTGGCTGCATTCTCCGCCTCGGTCTCGTTCGCGGGGAGCGGCACCTTCCACAGCTGCTCGAGCGTGAGCGTGTCTCACGCGATCAGCGGCGCGCCGACTTTGACAGGGACAACGATTGCGGGGCAGCCGTTGAGCAGGATGTAGTTGAGCACGCTCTCGCCCGGGCGGGCGGATGACGACCACAGCTTGCGGTGCGGCTTGAGCCCGACGCACAGGATAACCATGCGCCGCGGCGCAGGCGGCGTTGGCAAGGCGGCGAGGGCGTGCACTGGCTCGGACGGGGAGGGCGGCCGCGAGTGGAGGAGATTTCTGAGCGACCTCAGCTTTGAGAGAGAGCGAGATCGGTGGGTTGCTGCCGCGGAAGAGTGGTGGGCTTCTGACATAGTCTCGGGCACCGGGGCTTCACCGCAAAGCGCAATGACCTTGGCTGACTCGACTAGCAGCGTCTCACCAATCCTATAATCGCCTTTCAAAAGATAAATATCTGCGCAGACGCGACTAATATGCTGCTCAGTGCTCACCCCCAAGGAAAGGTCCGTGACAAAAAACAATATCGGGCTTCATCGTACGAGGAATGATGGGTCTCCGCGCGCTGGCAAAAAGGTAGGGCGAGAACCATCCCTTCTCTATGGCCAAATAATCCTTCACCTTCGCAAACATTGAAGGGTCCCTGCACTGATCAGCGGAAGAAGATAGTCAATTTCACCACCCACTTGTGTATACTGCTACGATAAAATCCAAGCGCCGCATCCGTCACGGTTATTTGGTATTTGAGCGTAATAAGCAACACCTTGAACGCAGTCGTCTCCAGACGTTTTGAGTGGATTGGGATAATTTCTTCGAGCAGCTTGTCGGTGACGAGGTCGTTCGCGAAGTCAGTGGTCAGCTGCACTTCGACGGCAATAATATCGCCGAACGTGTTTAGAACGTCGCCGGCGAAGGGCTCAAGAACGGGCGCCGCAATAACGGCCACTCCACCCTGCACTCATCAAATAAACAAGAGGTGAAGACGCGATTAAGTAGACGCGTCGACTAACAGTTGCGACAACGATCGTATGCATCACCAGATCACGGAAGCAAATGCAGGGGAGCAGCAGCGGCGATGAGTCGCCCCACTTGGATACAATTAACATTCCAGTACAAGTTAAATAAAAAGCCATACTCACCGGAGAAAGACAGACCACAGACGTTCCTGCAGCACGCAAGGACTCGTAGCTCGACATGACAACTCGGCCGGGCATCGACTACGCGTGTGCTGCACCGTTAGGACCGCCGCAAACCGCGTTGAGACGACTCACCTCCACAAGCTTCCGCACGATCCAAGGGGCGGATTTTTCCTGCTCCTCGTCCGGGATCGATGCTGGGTGGATAGGCCCCAGTGGCGACAGGTCTTTAGGCATTATTCCCCGACAGTGATAGCCTCAGTGGTCAAGTTTTGTGGGCGGTGTGGGATATGAACAACTTGAAGACGTAGAAATTGGGAGAAAGATGCAAGCAGAGTTATATACCAACTTGAAGGTCATTGTCGTAACATACAGTATTCGTAACGTCCGTTCTAAGATTTGTCGGCGCTGATGGATCCACGGACCAGAGTAAATTTGTTGGCGTTGATGGACCCGAGTGGGCAGTGGGGCCTTGGTGGGGTCAGTGCAGAGCGCGGGAGTAGCACCGTAGCAAAGTGGCAAAGGAGCAGGAGACTACCAGAGATCATTCGCATTACTGCCAGGCTGTAGCAAGTAAGAGCAAGTACATTCAAGATGGCGCAACGTTCGTTGACGACTAAAATAAGCTAACTTAAGTAGCATGAGAGTTTGTCTTCAAGAATACGGTGGCTGTGTTTCTAAATCAAACCATGGCGCCTATTTTCCTTCGGTACGCATCTCATGGGCGCTATATTTAAATACTGCCTAAATACTGCCCCAGGAGAAGGAAATCGGACCTTAATAAACTCCGTGTTCTTCTCCCGCGTTATTACTCCCACTATCCCGGCATTGAGGCTGTTCTCTTGATTTTTTATCTCTCATTCAAGTTCGACGCCTTATATGGTTTAGATAGCTATAGATACAACAGCTCTATTTCTGGGCTTAGTGTATAGCACTATGACTCCTGTACCCCGAGGCAGTATTAGAAAAAAGACTCGCGAGCCTTGCCTCTTTCGTTCATTGAGTTTGCACAGACATGTAATGTTCTCGTGGAATAACATAGAGAACGAGGGGTTTTTTTCTCTAATCTATGAGACCAGATTCCAAACGTAGCGCCGAACTTGAGTTCGAATATATCGCTTTGAGCGCTAACGCCAATGGCGTGGTTCATAGCGAAGCCCAATATCGAAATCGAACCGTGGGAAACCGACTTAAACTCGTCATCACTTGTAAGGCGACACTTTGCTGGTCTCTGTACTTCTTTCCACGACATTATTCCTCCAACTCGAATATCATCGAATCAGGGTAACTCGCTGACATCAAAGAAAACGCGTTATTCAGACGAGGAAAAGCTTATTAACGCAAAAGCATTCTGGCACCTCCAGACGGAGAAAAGTCCAAGTTCGAATTTGCTGAGGATAGAGGCCGGCGCCTGTTGGATCCAGTTGTCATGTTGCTTTCAAGTTCATCGGATTTTTGTCTTTGATATCCGTGTCAGTGCTTGAGGTTAAAGAGCAGGTGTTGAAGGAATGGCGTGCCGGTAAAGGCTGCCAAAGCTCATCAGGAAAACCGTAGCCGAGATGTACCTATGAGCAGCTATGAGCCCTATGGGGCACTATGCAGTGCTGCATAGGGTCTCATAGTGCCTCATAAGTACATCACAGCCACAGCTTGCTACATAGTACTGCACAATACTGCATAGTACTGCACAGGCATTTTGGTTTTCCTGATGCTTTCAGCCTGCAAAATACTATCTTAACACTACTCCACCTCATTATTAGCAAAGCTTTAAAGCAGGCAAATCGTTCGACTTCAGGGAACCGCAATACCGGGGACCACATCAATATATTCTCATCCTCCAGTGAAAGCCACCTGGCCAGGGTCGGGTATAAAAACAAGATCAGAACTAAACTCCGATCTGCGAACAGAACTGATGTTGAGTTGTATGGTGGAGTTCAAGGAACGAGCAGATCCACCAATCAAAGAATAGTCAGAATTGTTTATATTCACTGAATTACAGCATTTACAGTCGCGGTAACGTGGGCCCGGCAGCTTACGCGCTTACGCCTCACGGGATCCTCCACATCGCAATTCCGCTCCTCTCCTTGTCTATCTCCTTCTTCACCTCCTTGCTAGTCCCGCTGCGAATCGCTGCCGCAACGAGCAGCCCGAGTGCAGACTTGAGCGCCTTCCTTCCGTCCATATCGATGGTCTTGTCGGGGTCGCCGGAGACCACGACGCGCTCCCAGTCGACGCACATATCAAGGTACTCATATAACACGTTCACGATCCCGCCAAACTTGCCCTGCGCGGCGGTCGTGCTCTCCGCCTCGGGCTCGTCCGTGGGGAGCGGCACCTTCCACAGCTGCTCGAGCGTGAGCGCGTCCCACGCGACGAGCGGCGCGCCGACCTTGACGGGCACGACGATCGCGGGGCAGCCGTTGAGCAGGATGTAGTTGATCACGCTCTCGCCCGGGCGCGCGGACGTCGTCCACAGCGAGCGGTGCGGCTTGAGCCCGACGCACAGGATGACCATGCGCCGCGGCGCGGGCGGCGTCGGCAGGGCGGCGAGGGTGTGCACTGGCTCGGACGGGGAGGATGGCCGCGAGTGGAGAAGGTTGCTGAGTGACGGCAGCTTCGGGAGAGACAGGGAGTTGTGGTGGACTTCTGGTGGTGTCTGCGCGGGTGTAGTCTCTTCGGACGGGGCTTCGCTGCAAAGCGTGATGACCATGGCCGACTCGGTGAGCAGCGTCTGTCCGACTCTGTAGTCGCCTACCGAGAGATCAATACCTCGGGATATACGATGAATGCATGCTGCTCACCCCCGAGGAAAGGCCCATGACAGAAGACGACATCGGGCATCATCGTTCGAGGAATAATGGGTCTGCGGGAGCTGGCAAACAGGTAGGGCGAGAACCACCCCTTCTCTATGGCCAAGTAGTCCTTCACCGTCGAGAACAGCGAGGAATTCCTGTAAAGGACGAGAACAGCGAACGGTCAGTAACCGAATATAATTATAACCAGAACGCACTTGTGAACACTACTGCGATAAAATCCAAGCGCCGCATCCGTCATGGTTATCTTGTATTTGATTGTAATGAGCAACACTTTGACAGCGGTCGTCTCCAGCCGCTTCGAGTGGATTGGGATGATTGCCTTGACGGGCTTATCGATGACGAGGTCGTTCGCGGCGTCGACAGCAACTTTAAACCCTGCATGAAGCCCGAGTTCGACGAGGATAGTGTCGCCGAACGTGGATACGACCTCGCCGGCCAGGGGCCCAAGAACTGGGGCAGCAATAACACCCATCCCGCCCTGCAGCAGTTGAGCATGAAATCAGCGCGATGAGACGCGTCGACTGACTGTTGCCACAATGACCGTGTGTACTGCCAGATCGCGGAAGCGAATGCAGGGCAGCAGCAGCGGGGACGAGTCGCCCCACTGTAATCCAATTAGCATTCCAGTATAAATAAGATAAAAAGCTATACCCACCGGAGAAAGACAGACCACAGACGTCCCTGCAGCACGCAGGGACTCGTAGCTCGACATGACAATCCGACCGGTCATCGACTATGCACGGGCAGCGCCGTTAGATGCGCCGCAAACCGCGCCGAGACAACTTACCCCTACGAGCTTCCGCATAATCCAAGGGGCGGATTTTTCCTGCTCATCGTGACTTTCGTCCGGGATGGATGCAGGGTCGATGGGCCCAAGCGGCGAGACCTCTTTCGACATCGATATTTCCGGTAGCCTGTAGTTGTTATGTTTCGTGGTGAAGGATGGGAGCAAGATGTCTAGACACTTGAGCACCGCTCATTGCTATTTCAAGTCTATTTCAAGAGCTACGCCCATCTTTGCCGGCGCTGATGGACCCGAGTATACATAGCCGTGGCCACGTCTGTCGAGTGGCAAGATTTGTACCATAGGAGCCGGAGGTAGCCAGAGTAGACCGTAGTAGACGATAAACACTGGAAAAGACTGCCTTGGTAATGTGGACAGGTACTGCAATCCACTTCACAGTGCACTCAACACACAATTGCAACAATCAAGGCGCGTTGAGGCCTTTGTCATTAATAATCTAACAATACATTCTACATCCACCACCACCCCCGACAGCTACAGCTCCATCACCCGAGCTCCCCTTGCCTTCTGGAGACTGACAAATTTCTCAAATCTCCAGTCTCCACGGAACGAAACACGACATCCACGCAAATATGTAAGGACGTTGAAGATCCCGTTTGGTTGGCGAGGGCTCGTTGAGGCCGTCTAGTAAAAACAGCCATCTAGTAACTGTGTACGACGTTAGTGTCAATCATCCATCAACTATATATTCAAAGAGCAGTGCGTACCGGTAGTGGGTAGGCTTGTACGGGCCGTTGACGGGGAGGTCGAGGTATTCTGCCTGGTGGGCGCTGAGGACGGTGAGCTTGACGTTAAGCTGCGCCAAGTGCGCGCGCGCGACCTCCTCGTCGAGCTCCTTCGGCAGCATGTGCACGCCGAGCGGGAACTTTTCGGGGGTCGTCCAGAGCGCGATCTGCGCGAGGACCTGGTTGGCAAAGGAGCACGACATGACGAAGGACGGGTGTCCGGTGGCGCAGCCCAAGTTGACGAGACGGCCCTCGGCGAGGAGGATGATGTGACGGCCGGAGGGCATGGTGAAGCGGTCGACCTGCGGCTTGACGTTCGAGACGGACGCGGCATTGGCCTTGAGCCATGCGACATCGATTTCGACATCAAAGTGACCGATGCTGGATTGATATGAGTGCAGAACGCGACCAATCCGCGTCAAGACTTACTTGCAAACGATGGCATCCTCCCGCATCTCGAGGAAGTGCTTCGAGGTGATGATGTCGCGGTTGCCGGTGGTGGTGATGAAGAGGTTGGCGCGGGGCGCGGCATCCTCCATGGTGCACACCTCGTAACCGGCCATCGCAGCCTGAAGGGCGTTGATGGGATCGATTTCGGTGATCAGAACACGGGCGCCGTAAGACCGGAGCGACTCGGCGCACTGGAGAAAAATTAATAAATATTCAAGAAGAAAGTAGAAAATCCAAACTCACTCCTTTTCCGACATCTCCGAAGCCAGCGACAACAGCGACCTTTCCGGCAAGCATGACATCGGTGGCGCGCTTGATGCCATCGACGAGCGACTCGCGGCAGCCATAGTAGTTGTCGAACTTGGACTTGGTGACCGAGTCATTGACGTTGATGGCAGGGATTTTGAGCTTGCCATCACGGAACGCCTTGTACAGGTGGTGCACGCCGGTGGTGGTCTCCTCCGAGACACCGTTGATGCCAGAAAGGTACTGGGGGAATTTTTCGTGGACGATGCTGGTCAGGTCGCCTCCGTCGTCAAGGATCATGTTCAGGGGCTTGCCACCGGCGAAGCCAGCGATGGTCTGCTCAATGCACCAGTTGTACTCCTCCTCGGTCTCGCCCTTCCATGCGAAGACGGGGACGCCAGTCGCGGCGATGCTAAAATATTAGCCGGTGAGTTTCAAAGGCAACGGGTTTTGATCTGGGGCAAAACGTACGCGGCGGCGGCGTGGTCCTGGGTGGAGAAGATGTTCTGCGAGCGGAGTTATATGGTGGGTCTGCGACGTTGACAAGAACGAAAAACATACGCAGGATGACCAAGTGACTTCGGCACCAAGGTGGGTCAGAGTCTCGATGAGGACCGCAGTTTGGATGGTCCTTGTTGCACTGTGAGTCGAGTGGCAGGCGTTGAAAGAAGAGAATCGCACATGTGGAGGCATCCGGCGATGCGAGCACCTTTCAAGGGCAGAGAAGGTCCGTACTAAAGCCAACCAACCTCAGCGATCGACAAAGCAAACGGCAGTCTTAGAAAACTAACCTTCTTCCTCAGGTACATGAGACCGGGCATCTCATTCTAAGTCCACGTTAACACTGCTGTAGAACTATAAAAAAAATCATGACAATGCACCTCAGCGATTTCGATCTCCTTGCGACCGAACGCAGCGAGAGAAACATCTGCAGACTATTGAGCGCGGTCGATTGAAGAAGAGAATGTACATACCAGCGACCTTGAAGACCATTTTGTGTAAAGAGAGAGTAGTGGAAGGAGGAGAAGAAAAAAAAGTTTGGGTGATCGATGGGCTGATGCCGCTTTATGGTCCGATAACAGGCGCCAGCGGAGATTGAAATTCCGGCTTACCTCAACCATCCACCTTCAACCCCGCGACTCTCGCGCAAGTCATGGGCGCGCCACTGGCGTGCCCGAGAGGATGAATTCAGCACCATTAGATGGAAGAGAAATTGTTTCATTTTCTTGAAAAAAAATGGCATTAATATTCTCAACTTCTCTGGTCGACCATCCTTCTCTCGATCGCGACGCACCGGCTCGCCCCGACAGGACGATCTCAGCGCCTGGGCGAAGACCTGTTTTATTTTATTTTTGCTGCAATTTTCTTGGAGGCGACCAAAGACATCCTTCTTTGGTCCTGGATTATACTATCGAATTTAACGCGGATGTGCCTGTGAATCGTGGAGACATCATTTCAATTTTCTAGTTGCACTTTCTCGGAAGAATCCAGCTGGACCGAGGCAGCGCGCATTACGGGTCTCCAGAAAATTCGACCAGAGCACCGTAGACTGTAATCAAAGAAGAAAACCAAGGTCCATAATGGCAATGCAGAAGGTTCGGAGGTTTTCAAACGGATCTTAAACAGCCGCGTGCTGAGATGCAGGCCCCAAATGTGTCTGGAACGCTGGCTAAAAAAAATGGCGGAACCACGGATGGGTCGAATCATGGTACCCATGCTTCCGTGGATATGGGTTCAGTTTTTTGAGCACAATTTTCTCAGACACGGCTGGATCTAGATCGAACTCAGGAACTAACCAACACTCGAGCATATCTTCACGGGAACCACGCGAAATCGGACTGGAGCACCTGGTGGGAAGAAGAAATGAATGGAATAGTGATGTGAGTTATAACTAGGCGACATGCGCACAAAGCACATATTTTCGAACGGGATCACAAGTAATTAAACTGTGGCGGCCTTTGTCGCATGGTCACGGACCACGGTATCCTCAGTTTCTGAAACAGTGGCTAGAAAAATCGGGGAACCAGTGAAGCATGGTACCCATGCCGCTGTGGATATTGGGTTCATTTTTTTCGGGCGCAATTTTCTCGAACGACGTCGTTACCTCCGCTCTGTACTCCCTCCAGACCGGCTAGTTACCCAAATGGTAGCTACGTATAGTGCCGCATAGGCCCGCGCGCACTCTAATTGAATATTGAATTGAATTGAATCGTTTTAATTTTCAAGGTGCACTTTCTTGGAAGAACCCAGCTGGACTGAGGCAGCGACACATTTTCGCTAACTTTGCGGGTCTCCAGAGCACGTAGAATGTAATCGAAGAAGAAAACCAAGGACCATAATGGCAATGCAGAAGGTTCGGAGGTTTTCAAACGGATCATAAACAGCCGCGTGCTGAGATGCAGGCCCCAAATGTGTCTGGAACGCTGGCTAAAAAAATGGCGGAACTCACGGATGCCGAATCATGGTGCCCATATGCATGCTTCCGTGGATATGGGTTCATTTTTTTTTTCAGGCGCAATTTTCTCGAACGACATCGTTACCCCCGCTCTGCACTCCCTCCAGACTGGCTAGCTACCCAAATGGTAGCTACGTATAGTGCCACATGGGCCCCCAGGAGCCCGCGCGCACTCTAATTGAATATTAAATTGAATTGAATCGTTTTAAAATTCAAGTTGCACTTTCTTGGAAGAACCCAGCTGGACTGTGGCAACGACACCTTTTCGCGAATTTTGAGCACGTAGACTGTAACTGGAGAAGGAAACGAAGGTACATAAGGGCAATGCAGAAGGTTCGGAGGATTCCAAACGGATCATAAACAGTCGCGTGCTGAGATGCAGGTCCCAAATGTGTCTGAAACACTGGCTAAAAAAGCTGGCGGAACCCACGAATGGGCAGAATCATGGTGCCATGCTTCCGTGGATGTGGGTTCAGTTTTTTTGAGCACAATTTTCTCGGACATGGCTGGGTCTAGATCGAACTCAGGCACGAACGAACACTCGAGCATATCTTCACGGAATCACGCGAAATCGGACTGGAGCACCTGGTGGGAAGAAGAAATGAATGGAATAGTGGCGATGTGAGTTAGGCGACATGCGCACAAAGCACATATCTTCGAACGGGATCACAAGTAATTAAACTGTGGCGGCCTTTGTCGCGTGGTCACGGACCACGGTATCCTCAGTTTCTGAAACAGTGGCTAAAAAAATCGGGGAACCAGTGAAGCATGGTACCCATGCCTCCGTGGAGGTGGGTTCGAATTTGGGGGACTCAGACGAAACGCAACTGGAATAGAACTGTTTGCATCGGAGAATCTCCATGCGTGTCAGCGCTGACTGTAGTCATTTAATCTTGGGAAAGATCGACAGGAAGTAGGGAGATGGGCTCCATCTCGAGGTGTCGCGACAATAGGGACACATCCAGATTGTGTGGTTCCAGCTTCGGTTAGCTCGGAGTTCTTTGAGTTCGAAGTTTGTATTTGGGGTTGTTGACCATCAGCAACATCATCTTCTTCCAGTCACGCCGCCGCCTTGCTGAACTTCAACCTGCACGCGGCCGCCGCGTAATGCCTGAGAAAGACGCCTCCGCAGACTCGGAAAGCAAGTGTCGCATCGCAGAAATTACGCAGTTCAGTTGTGAGCCCAAGAAAAATCAATGGGGCAGGCCTGAAGTCCACTGCGTCCCCATCCCGCGCCTGTTTCGCATGTAAGCTCTCGGACCGCTCCTCCAGTTGTTCCCTGGCCTGTTCATGTCACTCACAGATGTCCCGACCGGCCTGCGGTGGAAGTGACGCGCGTTCTAAACGTAGATCTGACCACTGGCCATGTCAAGGTGCCACAAACTTTGGGGTGAGTCTCTACCATGCTCGCGTGGCCCGTCACTGTATATATTGTAGGGAAAAGCTCCCGAGTGGCAAGGCGTGGCGCGATGTGGTTGGACATGACATCAATATCGAGGATGGATAGTTTGTTACGCCGTTTCCTTTTCAACCATGATGACATATCTATAAAATCCATCAAGCGTCTATAGTTCCTTCAAGTCATGTCAAAAGCCGTCCCACGACCATCTTATTCGACTTCAAAAGTAATGCTACGGGGTCCGTCGACGCTGCTACTCTTATCAGGCGTCGGATAATTGCTTCCAGTCATGTCAAAGCCCGTCCCACGACCATCTTATTCGACTTCAAAGGGGCGCTTCCGAGTGCTATGGGATCCGTCGACGCGTCTTCTACTCTTAATGTTGGTTTCCGGGCCACAGACACGGAAGTATAACTACGAGCCTTTCAGAACAACGACGACCCTTCCAGAAACAACTTCGTGGACTGGCGTGTAGACATATGTTAAGTGCTGTCCGCTATACCAGACATTGAATACTTCCTCCAAAGACTTCTGGAATATCTAAATCGGCGTCGCTTGCTACAAAGAGATTAGGTTCATCGCGGCACGGTGATGTTCACTGTACTAAGAGAGACCTCGTGCGGCCGCCCTCAAAGATGCTGGGAGAATGATGTGGATATTCAAGGAAGCTTAAGGTTGGCCACGGTTAGTCCTCGTGAAAAACCAAGGACGAAGGTGGAGACCATAGATGCGATCCAGCAGATTCAATTGGCTCGAATTTTGGCCTGACCGGATCACCGCCTAGATTAGATTTGAATCCGCAACCCACTCAACCGTCAGCAGTGCCTCTTAGAAGCCGCCTGGAGCCGCGCGCGGTTGTGGGGAACGTATGCCAAGTCAATTATAAGACACCCACGCCTGCCCGGATGTCGTCCAGACCGAAAGATAATCATGCTCACCCGGCGCTAGAGATAGCGGACGTCAATGAGGCTGCGCAGGAAGCCCTCCGTTCTCAGGACGACATCTGCTCATTGCTGGGGCACGCAAGGACAGCGGCGTCGAAGATTCCCCATGCGCCAGCCTCGTACATACGAGTTGCGGACCATGATTTTTTATCAGATCACTGTGATATATCAGCTGAAAAATCAAGAGGTCCAAGTGGGAGAAGGAATCATCAGTGGATAATCATGGGTTCGGCCCGAATATCAACTTCGAATTGTTCGTGCAAAAAACTGTTGGAGAGACGTCGCGTTGCTAGTCCAACCGACAGAAAGAAGTTCGCCGTCTTTGGCCACAAGCGGAGGCAATTTAGGGATTTTAGCGCCAAGGTTAATTGCCGGTGGCCCTGAGGATCCACCGCGAATCCCAGTATTACTATGCAACAAGCGGCCGGAGGATACAGAAAGACATATACATGTGACAAGTGTCTGTGTGGCTGTGGGATTCGCAGAGAGAAGATCCCGGATATCCCAATTGGGACGGTTGAGTCCGTCACTTGTCCGGGTCTCTTCCAAGTCGGCTACGGAGAATGATCGTCCATTAATTATGGCTTCTGGGGGCAGGGCCTGTTAGGATCTATGATCTACGCGCCTTTCGTCGGTCGCTTACGGGGTTGTTAAGGGCGACTGGGAAAGTGACCACAACGGGCTGTACACGATGATCACATCTCTCTGAGCGACGGCCTCCTCGCATCCATCGTTGTCCAGGTAGCTAACAGTGTTTTAAAGCCAGTGCCGGCTCGTTGTCGTTTTGATTCAAAGCCTCTTCGTCTGCCTCCTGATCTGCACCGCCTAAGCATTATGCAGAACATCTCTCAAGATCAGTTCCAGTGGACCCAGTATAATAACTCTCATGGTCGTCCAGATATTAAAGTAGAATCAGGTCCTGAGCCCTTCTCCTTGTTATCCCCTCCCTCGTCTCCTTCTCTCCCTTTTACGAGCAGTTCTTCTCTCTCGTGTCGTAGGCGTTCTTCGGGATCTACTAGCAGCCCAAAGCGCGTCCGACCCTACCCACCACTTCAACGCGACACTCGTTCACGTATAGACGAATCCGAAATGGCAACTGCCCCCGCATACTGGTCCTCATCTTCATCCAACTCTAATTCGCGAGGCAGCAGTTCTAGAGCCACTATTAATGACCGACGAGCGTCCGAGGGGAATCAGCACCTCATGTATAGCTCGGGATACGTTTCGATGCCCGTGAGTCGCGTATAACGCGTTCTTTGTTCGCGTCACTGAACTCGCCAGTCATCGCAGATGTACGGTCACCGCCCATCAGACAGTTCTGACGACAGATCACCATCTTCTGGCTCCAGCGGCACATCAAGCCTGACGGGCGCGATGGGGGAAACACACGTGTCTGCACGACACTCTGGATCCCCTCCCCCGTGCGGGACCCGCTGTTCAACATGACGATGGGTCAACCAGTCGGATGGAACCAGGCGATGGTCGCTTCGCAATCAACGTACCCTGGTGTTGCCGGCAGCATGGCCGCCACCGCGTACCTGGACCCACAATCATCTGGCACACCGTACTATCGAAACTCACCCGAGTCGCTCTCTCCTCCCTCACCTTTTACGACGCCTCAGTTTAACGACCCCTTCCGCACAAGTTCTGCCAACTACGCACCGAACTATTCTCCTATGCTCCCAGAGGAGACGGAGATCCGCCGCCTCCGCAAGAAGCTGCGCGAGACGGAGCAGGCGTACGAGCGTGCGCGCGAGCAGGTTAAGGCTCTGGAGTCCAGACCTGCTCAGCGCTCCGGCTCGGGCCTCCCGTCGCCACTGTCGACGCCACCGTCGTCGGCGGGCTTCCAGGCGCAATGGAAGGCGCGCACGGACGCGCGCATTCGCCAATTCTGCGCGCTCAACAGGGCTGGCAACGCGCTCTGTGCATGGCACGATTCCAGGCGCGAGCGGCGCGTCTATCCCCCGCGCATGGCCCCGGACGGGTACCTCAACTGCGGATGCACTTACGAGGAAGCGCTCTTCGAAGAGAGCCTTTCGCGGCACCGCGTTGGGAGCTACCTGCCTGGGGACTCCGTCCGCATGGATCCCGCACTCCGGAATCCGCTCTTGAAGCTGTTGCAGCAAAGATATGGCTACAAGGACGGTGATTTCGAGCGGGACCCGCGCTCGGGGGATTGGGTTTCCGGCGAGGGCCCTGTCCACTGGGAACAGCAGATCCAAGCGGGC
This sequence comes from Mycena leptocephala, assembly GCA_029378395.1. Taxonomy (NCBI): domain Eukaryota; kingdom Fungi; phylum Basidiomycota; class Agaricomycetes; order Agaricales; family Mycenaceae; genus Mycena; species Mycena leptocephala. The sequence goes on along the minus strand of JARJLF010000700.1, from coordinate 97,738 downwards.
GCACCGAACCCACGAAGGGAACGTCGTTAAACGACACGACCACGGACAAAAGACTGCGGATAATCAACCTACTCTACACGGACTACTAGACATTTTAGCAAACTAATCCTGGCATATTTCCCGTCGTTTTCTGTAATTGTGTGTACCATACTGTCCTATTATTTGTTGTAGATTGCTCTACTTAGTATACTCTCCCCGCATTGTAAATATCTTACACGCACTTACTCTACCCTAGTACGAATCCTTACCACGTTCGTTACATTTAATCAGCGTAGCACTGGCAATATTTTGCCACAAAAATATAATCGCCTTCGGATGGTAACTCGAATGAACGAAGAATTATTACAACTTGTAAGCATAGTGACCTTCGCCTTTCTCGAGGGCCTGCAGATATGAAAGATCAGTAAATTGAATAGGACACAAACAACGTACTTACTCGGAGGTATGCTGGACTAGGGGGCGATGAGATCTAGCTAATCACAATCACAATCGCCACAACGCACCGTGCTTGTATTTTGGCAACATAGGCCATGCATTTTGGTCCTGCAAATTTCAAGAACGCGAGGCACTCCAAAGGAAAGGACATGGCAAAGTCGGCGGCGGTGGGGCCAGGGCCACCCGCGAACCAGTCCACTTTGTTTAGATGTGCTTCCACCTATGTTCAACGTAAGTAAGAATGGGCAAGAAATTTGAAAGGAATTTGTGAGTACAAAGGCAGCGTATTTCCGAAGTTCGGGCTCTATGCGCTGTTTTCGCACCTGTCCAAAGAGGGTTTTAGCTGTCGCCTGAACTTCCTGTGGCATGAACCGTGGGGAACTGATGAGAAGAAGCCGTTCGACGATCAGCGGCTGTAAGGAAGCCTCCGCGAAGTGTGTAACTGTGACGAAATTCTGTAGCGAGTTTCAGGGGCCGGTAGCCGGACTTACAGTACAAGTTGTTCAGGTATTCTGGTCCAGAAGATGGTGCCTTCAGCTTTCCGTCCGCTGAATATTTATTGATGAGATATTCTTTGAATTTTTTATTGGCGTGCAATGGAATAAACAACAAAATGCGATTACCGATGATTGCCGTGCTCTCTGCCAAAGTAACATCTCCGTCGGTAATGACCGGGGATTTTCCCAAGGGAGTCACCTCAAACAGAGCCTTGGGAGCCAGCTGAATGAGTTGTCAGCTAGTAAGTTCTGCCGTAAAATGTTGCACAGACTCCGACGGAAGTTCGTTGGTATCGTTTGACCTGGTATGGCACCCCGAGCTCCTCCTGCAACCCGAGTCTCAACAATAACAGTTCCCGGGGAAACGTAGACACACTTACGAGGAGCCATAAAATGCGCTGTGAACGGGAGTTGTCCAGGTGGTGTACAACTATCATCGTGGTCGGTTGTGAAGGTTTGAAGCGGACCGGAGATCCACGGGCTGATGACGGATCAAACGAGGTTCCCCTTTGGGGCGATCGTCGCGCCGGCGGCTTTTCTCCTTCAACGACGATGATCTGAAAAGTTAGGTTCGGTACAAGCCCCGTTCTGACGATGCCGTGAGATGCCGGACCGAACAAACAGACCAAACATCAAACCAAATAGACCAAACACGCATTCGTCAGAAGGGGCTTGCTTCAGACTGCCGAAATCGTGGGGGTTGGAGATTGCCCTTCAGCAACACAATGCGGCCTCATGCTGCCAGGGTCTCTATGTGACACTTTTAGAATGCCAATCTGGCTACAACTTTGCACTATGATATGTGGCAATACATATCCAATCCATCGAGTTCTTCGGGGTGCAAGAAGGGCGAAAACGACCTTTTTTTGTGATCCCTCAGAAATATTTATTTTTCAACGGATACCTGGGATATTCAAATCGAAGCTAGTATTGGTATATATCTTTGCTCACACCAACCTCCAGGACAATGCCTTCTCTGCACATGAAGTTATTCCATACTCATTCTCGAAAATCACCCAAATCACATACCTGTCACGCCATGTGACATCCGTTGACGCTGTCACGCTAAGCCCGAAAATATTCCCCCTCCTTCACTCACGAGGTCAAAAAATGCATTCATGGCCCCTAAAAGATTCTATAGATATATAGAGGCCTATACCCTCTTTAAATGTGCTTTTCCTTGGCTGTACAATGACTAGACAGGGGAAATGACGGGTTGGAGCATATAATACGAAGACCTTAGTGGACAGCCATTGAAGCTCAGGATAACACTTCCGCGTTTTCTTCTTGTTTATAAACTGCATTGAACCTCAGTTTTAGTAAGAAAGACCCCTCATTTTACCTCACAGGCCATGGACTCAATGTGAGACGGGGTAGAAAGTTCATCTTATTTGACCCCCAATGGCTGAGGATTTTGACATCTTAGGACGTTCCTATGACATTTCTCAAGCTCACTTTAGGTTTTAATTATCCTTGAATGGTGTTGCAGCTGAATGCAAGTCGCGCCGCTGTGTGACAGCAGATGTGATGCAGTGTGACATCCCGTACTCGGGAGGTTGCGAGACCAATGTCTCCGGCTGTGTTTACCCTGAAATTCTGAGAATATTTGTAAACATTACCGGGATGCATTCGAGCATTTTAGACTATAATACCCAATTGATTAAAGCACCTACTAGACCTGCAGACCACGATCTTTGAAAATACAAGAACATTGGATCAAATGATGGGTTAAAAGAAGGGCTGGGCCTTAGAGGCTAGACAAAAAGCCCAATAACATCCCTAATAATACATTCTCAAGGCTTCAACTTGAATCTGGAGGTTTGAGGCAAAATTGAAGTAGCTAGAAAACATTTTGTAACCCTTTTGTTTGACGCAGTTTGAAGCAAGCCCCTTCAAGAAGGTACCCCGGCGCGCCGGGCCGGAACTTCGCGGGCTTGTTCCGAACCTACTGAAAAGTAGCCGAAAGAGAAACCCGTCGTTGTAGGCGCTATGGCGACACGCGTCCTCTTTTTTCTCCGGCTATCACTCTGTTGTGCGGCATTTTCGTGGCCCCGTCAGGTTCGCCTTACAAACACCGCCAATGATCCAAGTACATTTTTCATTTTCATTTTCTGCCGACGCCATGGCTTACCTTGGGCGCTGTTTCAGTTGTAAATGAATTGCCGGAGGATGAACTCGTTGGCCTGCTCCCAGTCACGGTGCTGTCTAAACGGTTCCCTAGTGGCTCACGCATTGACAACCCAGTGGCAGCGGCTCTCGACAATTATTCACGCCGACCCGATTGTTTTCGTCGTGTTGCCGCCAAGATTCGTTTACGATGCGGTGAGCTGGAAATGGACGAAGATGAGCGAGTCAGAGGTACTTTTTGGTAAATGAAAAGTTGCAAACGCTCAAGAGACGCGTAATGGTGCAGCTGCTATCTCAATGACGCTCTGCGAGCTCGCTACGGCCACTCATCACTCGCTTCCTCTCGAATGTGCATCGTTCACCGTGGATTCCGAGGCCTCGTTCATTCAAACCCAGGGAGAATGCGTAGAGTTCGATTGTTCCGCAGATGACCGAAACTTTGGCGTTAACTCTAACCGCAGTGCACTTTCCAGGAGCGCCCAATTTTGGTCCAGCTACTCGGGTTATTTGCGTGAAGTTCGCAAGTATAATTTCTCTGCGACTTTGTATGCCGCCGACCGTTTTTCTAGCTCACTCTGTTTTGCCTTTCGCCGCTGGAACGACATAGGTGAACAGTTTGTCATTTTCGTTGAGAGAATGCACCTATAATTGTGGCAGATACTGCCAAGGATATTTATAAGAACTCGACGATAGAGATGACGACCCTTGTCCGCTTGCTTATTGCGCGCGAAAAGGCGGACGTCGATGGAAACAAACGTTGGCATAGTCAGCTTTCGGTCAGTGGCAACAACGTTGATTTACACAACCCGACAACCGAGTTACCAGGAGCTGGAAGCCGTTGCTGTACGTTTGAAGACGGTGTCCAACCTGATAGACGCCATGATGACCGCAGCGACTCCGCGGTTGCAAAACGAACTGGCTGCGGTTGAAATTCTTCTGTTCACCTTGCAGACGAAACCTCTCATCCGTCTTTTCTTCAGATCGTCGATGCATTTAGGGTTGAACTAACGGGTGTTCAAATCAATGTCAGAAACGAGAATTCACGAATAATCGACCAGATCAGCTCAGAGTTGCAGCTCGTCTCGCAGCGTGTAGGTACCTGGCTCTATTTAACCATTTTGACTAATCGTATCGAAGCATGCACATTCCTTGAATGATCTCGTTCCTTTCCTCGAAAAATACCTTGCCGACGATTTAAATGCTTTGTTGTCCCCGTTTCGCACGCAAAGTTTACAAGCTTTGGATCTTGCTGTGCGTATTAATTCCATCGCTCTCTGATCACATTATCAACCAGTGTGCAGAATTCGGCTCAAGAGGGGTGGATTAATTTGACACTCCAATTCAATGCAATGCAACAGGTTTCTATATTTTCTCTTCGTCGTTCCCAGCTAAAAAGTTTTCAGAAAATCTTGGAACTCTCCGGCAGCGTTTCTGATACCGCCACGACCATTGAAGCCTCCGCGAAACACGCGCAAGTCGTCCATGATGGCCAAATTGCTGCATCCCTCTCTGCTTCACACCTTGCCGAAACTCTCGCTCAATTGACCATAACAACTCGAGACTCATTAGAGAAATTTAACGCATCTGCATTTCAACTTACTCAAAGCCTTTCACCTCGGGGCGGCCTAATAGATTTAGTAAGATTAATTGAGATGGTTTTCCCCAGTAATTCCTTTCTGTTTTCACCCTTGTATGAATAACATCTCTCTGAAGTTGACCCATCCACCATCGCGCACCTGCGTCATCTTCCGATTTTCCCTGTAGTTTCTACGTTCCTGAGTTTTATGCTCTATCTCCTCCGCTCGTCGTTCTCTGCATTAATGGTGAGTGAATCGCTATAATAGTTCTGCTTCCGGTCGTCAAACAATCTTTCAGAGCATTGCACTGCTTTTCTTTTCCTCCCGCAAATATATTATTAAAACTGTATACGATCAAGACGCCGCTGTGTGAGTGACATTGTCGAAATCATTATCACACGTCGTGTGAGCTGACGACACGTAGCAATAATTCATCCCACACTTTCTCGACCTTTCAATTACATCCTTCCCCACGCTCGGTGCGAATACGCAGTGATCCCGAAATAATTTCCCCCCCTGCAATTCGCAAATCTCGCATACCTGATAGATTGTGCAGCATTAAACGTCCTCCGCACTGACTCTCTGAAGCTGGAATTAAAACCTGATGTATTTTTAGACGTAGTAAATTGCTATTGCATGATTAGTGGAATTAGTGACAAGATTGAGGTAAAGGGAGATAAGTTAAGAAATCTCCGACACCCCGACATTTAGACGCTGTTTGGCAACGGCAACTCATAACAACAATTGAAACGCCACAACCCTGCTTAAGCTTAATTCTAACCCCGTCGTGGAACCCTTGCCTTTGGACCCTCCTCGCTGCGCCAGAAGACCAATAACCTTCCTTTAATTTCATCGGAGAGCGACCGGGAAGCAAATAACGTCTTTTGGATGCGCTGGCGACCTCTTCGTCCGAGATGAATACAACGTATATACCGCCGCCGCGCTTTCGCACTGTACGCAGTCACCTCAAGAAATAATCTTCTCGCCTCGTGTTTCCTGACCTCAGGCTCAGGCTTCCTCGTTAAATCCGGCTACTGGCTTGCCAATGGATCTTGCGGCGTCCAAGAATGAAAATGTCGCAAACGGCCCCAAAGTACGTTGTACTGTCCTCATTTGGTCACATTCCACGACGCATATCTGACTGGCTCTTAGCATTACCCAACAAGAGCAACCACCAACAAGATTTGCCTATTTTTCTTACAGAATCGATGCAGTTACGGCGAGAGGTGCTGTCACATCCATATTCGCCCCACTGAATCACAAGTGTGTTGCTGCCCTTCATTCCTTCCATCTTTCTGATGTGAGCCTCCTAGCCCACCCCTTTCAAGGTTGGTTTACCCAGCAGAGCCTACCTACTGTCTGGGTTGACCAGTGATGGTAGACTCCATTGAATCCAGCTTCCAAACCGAGCACGGTCTTGCCGATGGACCAATATGTCGTAAAGCTCCCCAACCGCTTTCAAGTAGCAGGAAATGATGAGGCAAGAGGATTCACTTTTTTTGCATTCTCTGGAAGATCAAAAACTTAGCGTAATTTTTCCCAGACGCGCTTAGCCAGCCAAAGCCCGTGCATTATTGATTTGACGGATGACTCCAGAGCTCCGATCGTTCGGCTCCGTCGGTCAGATTGCCCTCCCACAAATCCGAGTCAGAAAAAACGTTCCGAGCGCTCGGGAAAACGTCCCTAGCACCCACGACGACTTGTATTTCGACGAACAGACGAATTTCTGGGGCCGGAAAACTGACGAAAGTTCTTGGCTGCGTCAGGAAGATCGTCCTCCCGAAAATCCGAGTCGGAACAACGTTCCTGGCGCCCAGAAAAAAGTTCCTGGCACCCAGAACGACTTGTCTTTCGACGAACAAACGAATTTCTGGGGTCGGAAAACAGACGAGAGTTCTTGGCTCCGTCGGGAAAATCGTCCTCCCGAAAATCCGAACATTCCTAGCACATACGACGACTTGTCTTTCGACGGAAACACGAACTTCTGGGGCCGAAAAACAGACGAAAGTTCTTGGGTCCGTCGATCAGATTGTCCTCCGAGCCAGAACGGCATTTCTCGCATGTCCAGATACGATGGCATGTCTTGGGACGAACGCACGAATTTCTGGGGATGGAAATCAGACGAAAATTCTTGGGGAAATACCAGTTTCTCGTCGGATGACACCTCACTTACTGAAGGTTCCTCGTCGGTACGCATCTTTCACTACGCTCGTCTTGACCGACACTAATTCATGTTTTAGGCAGAGACAGTTTCATCGCAATCTTCTGTTCTAAATCACTCTCAACCGAAGATAAAACACCCTCCGCCGCGGTTTCAAGCAACCTGCCGTGAATGGTTACGGGACCGCTGTTGGAAGGGCTACAATTGCAGATTTGTTCATGGGGACTTGAACTATGATTTACCAGTGCGTCAATCGCCAACTGTTCAATGATTATGAAGTGACAATAACCCAAGGAACCGCCGGCCCCAGTGCCAAGTCGCCGTCCTCCCTCTCCTCCCCCACCTCTCACAGTAATAGTTCACGATCATACCCAAGTGAAAATCGGCTCGGGGTTCGAGATTCACGAGGTGACTACCAGTGTGGAGACACCGTGGCTCATCCTCAGCAACATTCCCGCTCGCGTACGAATAAACGCTATCCACAGGCTTCTCTCTCCCTTCGGATCCATAGTAGACGTCAAACTTCCCTCCACTCCAGCCAAAGACGTCATGACCGTCAAGGCCCGGTTTGCCAGCCATGGGGAGGCCCTACAAGCTAGCACCGCCCTCGATGGTTCCATGTTCTTCAATACCAGGATCTCGGCGCGGGTACCCGTCAATTCACGGAACGGACTTGTCTCTATTCAGGATTGCTCTGTGCGGATACAGTGGGAGGCTCCCCAAAAGGTGGCCTACGGAGGTTATCCGAGCCTCCAAAGAGCCCAGGAGGCGATAGCGGCAGCGAAGAAGGGCCCATGTGACGACTACTACGTATATGCCTGCATTCACGTCGGGCTCCCCTCCATCGGCACCGTCACCGTCAAATTCGCCAATTTGCCACCTACTGCCGATGAAAACCTTATGAAGTCTTTCGGCCGCCCAGAAGATATCATGTGGGAGCGGCCTAATTACACCGCCCTCGCTCCCGCCGTTGATGGGATAAAGCGCATCCTTAACAATCTTGAGAATTTCTTGGAACTCGAACTTCTCCCTCCTCCGTACTCCTATGGTCTTATTCGGGCTTGGGCGACGTTCTCGTCCTCTGCATCTGCCCGATCCGGTGCGGGAATCCTTCATAACCGAAAACCGACCTTCACAGGCAAAACCCGAATTTTTGCGCGCCACGTTCAGACCCTCACATACCATCTACCCCTCGACGACTACCAGAGGGACGCGCGGCTCATCGAAAGCATGCGCGAAGGGGTATTCAGAAATGGCAGCAATATGGGTGTAGTTGTCCGCCGGCTGCCATCTTCAATGCTGATCAGACTGTCGGCGGAGGGGGTGAAGCCGCTGGGATGGCTGAAGGCCGAGTTTGAGAAGATATCGCGCGGCGAGATTCTTCGGCGCGATGGTGTCGCTCTCTGGGACTTTTTCTTCGCTCGACCGGACGGCGAGCGTTATTTGCGGAGTGTCGAAGCCAAGGAGCCTGGCGTGCGCATTGAAACTGACAAAGTCAGGCGAATCTTGAAGGTCTTCGGCACCCCTCTGGGACGTGGTGCCGTGCGAACGACCCTTCTCCAGAAGATGTCGGATCTGAATGCTCAAAGGGTGCGGATGATACGTCTCCCAGGGCGGGTTGTCGGCGCTTTCATCACCACGCAGCTATCGCAGTTGTGCGCCAAATTCGGTCCTGAGAGCATTTTCGTCGACGTTTGGGAGCGTACGGTGACGTTGCGCGGAGGCGACGAACTGTATGAGGCGGGAGTGGAGGCCGTGCACCAGGCTCAGCAGTCTCCTCTCGCGCGGTGGACTGGTCGGCAAAATGTCGTCGAATGCCCGGTATGTTTCAACGAGGTGGTCTCTCCCATTACTCTCCGCTGCGGTCATATTTGGTGTCGCGCATGTCTCGCCCAGTATCTCCTCGCCGCCGTCGACAACCGTCGTTTCCCCCTGACGTGTCTGGGTGGCGAGGCGAAATGTACCGACACCATTTCCCTGTCCGTCGCGCGCAGCATCCTCCAACCGAGCGAATTCAACTCTGTCATCGAGGCGTCTGTTTCGTCATACGTGCACGCACATGCGAAGGAGTTCCACTACTGCCCCTCGCCGGACTGCCTTCAGATCTACCGTCCGGGACCGAAGGGCACCGTAGTGCAATGCCCGTCGTGCCTGCTGCGCATTTGCACGCATTGTCACGTGGAAGCGCATGACGGTTTTGCGTGTGTGGAGGCGGATGGGGGGGACAAGCTCTTCAAGGAGTGGGCGGCGAGCCACGACGTGAAGAACTGTCCTGGGTGCGCGATTCCCATCGAGCGGGATGAGGGATGCCACCACGTTACGTGCTCCCAGTGTCAGACGCACATCTGCTGGGCGTGTTTGCAGACGTTCCCCAAGGGCGAGGGGATCTACAAGCACATGAGTGAGAAGCACGGGGGTTTCGGGTTGGGCGAGGACGCGTAATGCAGGCAATTCTTCCTCCCTCATAGACGTGTAAAAGCCGTATAAAATGCTTGTAATACCGTTCGTTACTTTACTGTTGTAACTCTTATTTGTAACTCTTGTTGTACTTCTGGCCGTTTAAATTGTTATACAGAAGACAGTGATGGATATACAACTAGACATTGCGTTAACATATTATGAACAGACATTGGAAGAAATACACATGATGTAGAGAGACAAACAGATCACCGCAAATCGTCATTGAAAGTACTCGTACACAACAAACTGCGGACCCATGAGAGGACAAACAGGGAGGGGGAAAGAAACACACGGCACCTTCTCGTACGGCTGGCGCGGCGGCTGGCCAAATCGCGGAAGCGACTCAGGCAGCTCGGGGCGCGACGCGAGGTACCCGATCTCCGTCCCCATGTGGTCGCGGTAGCCTACCGTCTCCGCGGGGTAGTCCCGCAGTTCTTCGGGGTACGCACGCTCGGAGGGCGCGTAGACGACAAACCCGTCCATCGTGAGGTGGTCCCCGCGGCGGTTCCACATACCCTTGCGCAGCGCAACGCGGTACGAGGAGGGTGGCGTGCGCTGCACGGGGAGCGTGATGCCGGGGTTGCGGCCCAACTCCTGCGGCGGGTCGGGGAGCGGGTTCGCGCGCGGGGGGGTCACGGTCAGCGGGGGCCCAGGCGCGACGGGGACGGGGGAGGTGTGGCGCGAGCGGCGCTGGGTGTTGTGCGGGGAGCGATGCGGGGAGCGGCGCGTGGAGTCGTTCGAACCCGAACCCGAACCCTCAGGAATCGCACTGAGGGATGAGGAGCTTACGATGGGAACCGACGACTGGCGGCCCAGTGCGCGGCTGCTGTGCTCGCGACTGCCGTGCTCACGGCTGCTGTGCTTGTGATTCGTCGGGAGGACGAGCGGGCTCAGCATGCTAACCGGCTCATCGAACAAGGTTCCTCCGGTCATGGACGAGGATGCGGACTGAGCACTGAGCGGAGCCGGTAGAGACGAATGTCGCGATAGCGCATTGGACTGGGTGCTAAGCTGCTCCATGCGACTCGCAAGGTGCGAATCGATGGATCCACGCGATAATGGTGGCGGCGCGTATATCGACTGAGCTGGTGGTCCAGCGCTCGAACTGCGTGTCTTGTAATGTTGCGGGGTGCGCACGATGTTCGACGAGAACGTCGGCTGCAGCTCGCGCGAGGCGGTGAAGGTTTCCGGCTGATACGAAGCGCCGTCGCGCTGGTATTGACGGGGGCGGTCCAAAGGTCGGTCCAAGGGGGGAAGGGTATCAGTGGACGGCGGTCTAGGTGGCTCCGAAGAATGGCGCGTGGGCACTGAGTTGCGGCGCTGACTCTGTGGCGTCGGATCCGTCATCTCGCGGGGCTGGGATTGACGCGCGTACATGGACGGCGGAGCATTCATGGCATGATGGGCAACGTGCGGGGGCGCCGAGGCTGGCGGTGGAGGTTCAGGCCTGCGAGCATTAGCACTGGTATTTTGCTCGGTATCAGCGTCGTCCGGCTCCAGGCCGCGAGGGTTCCATATCCATGGTGTGGGGGCGGCGATGCCATCCTCGCTGGTGGGTCCGAAGAGTTCCTCTCTGCAAAACACAACATCATGGCCATGCCGAGACGCGTCATAACGCTAAAGTACACATACCTTGGAACCATATTCGACAATCCAAGCGGGTTGTCAGAAAGCTTTGTCGCGAGATACTCGGCGCTCGGGGGTCGGGGGACGCGCTTGTACGGATTGAAAGCGGCGGCTGCGGCCATTTGTTGCTGCTGGACCTGCCATTCCGCCTGGCGCTGCTGATGCCAGGCTTGACTGGGAATCCAAGACTGGTTGGACTGACTACTGGACAAAGACCAATTGGACGAATTGAACGCAGGATTCATGGACCAGCTGCCGTTCTGCCAATCTTGTGGGTTCACACGAATATGTGGCGGCTTTGGAGGGGGGCCATTAAAGGGCAGCTGAGGGAAACCAGGCGGGACCTGAGGATATGAGTGGCTTCTCGAAGGCACGGCATACTGGGCATGATAAGACATCCTGGCGCGAATAAGATATTTCCTGGGCAGATATAGCACACCAAACGTACGGAACAGAAGAGATCGTCAAGAACTATCCTGAAACGGACAATGCAGGTTCAAGCGGAAGCAAATTTGGGACCTGGTGCACCACAATTTTTTTTGAAAATTGAGGGAGATCGCGGGGGGTAGCCTAGGAGGGATGAAGGGGTATAGAGCAGGGACCGGGGATTGTTCCTTCTTATTCTCGCGATCCCATGAGAATCGGCCACTTCGCCGTTCAACAACAAGTTTGGCACTGCTTTTGACCGTGACACCCGTTACTTGCCTTCAAGTTGCCGTTTACCACCTTGTCTTTTTTCTTCTACTTAACAAGAGCTCTAGGTCACTAATAAAGGCTTCCCTTGAGCTTTTTTGTTCCTTGTGTGCTGCTATGCAACTTTGACCATCTATTGAATTTGTTTGGCGACTCTTGGGACCGGGTATACGGCGTCGCGGCAAGACTCCCTACTCTAGCAATACGTTTGAACGGTGACACGGGCGGTGACTATTAACCACCACAGCAAAAAAGGATCAGGCCCGCATAGACGGTTATCGCGGGTCTGCCGCGACTCCGATGGCTGCGGCAGGGCACTGCCAATCACTTAAAGGTAAGACTCGAGGCACCTCCGAATCGGATCCTGAAGGGTCGCTCGCATTTTCACCCTAGAGTCTCCGTTGACCCTGCGATAGAATTTTGTCCGACCCCAAGATTCGAGGCCTTTATTCTCATGACTTGAACTAACATGCTGCTTGATTTCCCCCTTGAGATTTCTCTTAAATCTCGAGGTCAAACCAAGACGGCATGCACACCACCGCCTGGCCGGAATCCGGATACTTATCATCACGATCCAAGTACTGTTCTCCTACGTGGATCAGGTACGTCAGGAACTGGTATACGTACATTCGGCCAGTTTTAGGTGGACGTAAGCAGCGTATCGACTACTACTGAATTTATTCGAATTCGCATAACCGAATTTTAGTCTCATTTCTTTCATCTTGGTGAACTTTCGAGGTCTTTTAGGTTATGAGATGATCGCTAATATGCTCCCTATTATTATTGTTCTTGCGCCCATTTTCTTCACAAAAAAGTTGCACATCCGGCTGGAGATTCCGACGTGTTCTAGCAGATTCGTTCGTGAAGCCCGTATCGCGGGCCCGAGCCCAACTCTTGGGTGAGTCGATGATCCACATTTGTGCGAGAGTAATAAGCAAATTGATGGCCCTTCCCAATTTGGCTGACTGACAAACCCACTTGCTCACAAACCATCTTGTTAACCCACTCAATTTTTTCCTGGAAGATGATTCATCGCCAGTGGATTCTTAGAATGGCTCGCAAAGCTGCTATCGACCAAGAGTCATATAAATGGGAGACATGAAATGGGGTTTCCTCACTCCCCTTCAAACCTCGAAACCACCAAAACATGGTTCAAGATCTCTTCCGCGACTCGACCATCGGTCAGATTGTGAACTATTTTTCGAGCGGTCGCCTTCTTCCCTATCCTGAGCAGCGACCCGGTTATGTAGTGCCCAAGCACTACCTCCTTCCTTCTTCTGAGAGGAAGAATTCCGACGTACTGGCGTCCGACGCAGCGACACTGTGCGGGGACTCGCATGATAAATCCAAGGAGGAGTCGAACCTTTCGTCCCCACCTGATACGGAAATAAAACGCGAATCGACAATAACCACCCTGGCTGCTGACCGCGAGTCGCAGAAGCAGGTCGATGATTCTACTGCTGTTCCGGATCCTTACCTCGTCGATTGGGATGGGGACTCGGATCCTGAAAATTCGAGGTATGTTCTTCTGTAAACAAAGTCTTCCGAAGCTAACAGTTTCGCAGAAATTGGTCTTTCAAGAAACGCGCCTTTGTAGCGTTTGAAATCTCCCTCCTCACGTTTAGCATCTACATCGGGTCGGCAATATATACGTCTTCCATCCCAGGATTGATGGCCGAGTTCAACGTTTCGTTGACCACGGCGACTCTCGGCTTGACATTATATGTTCTTGGTGAGTACCACCTATTCATCACACTCAAATATGTTTCTTATAATTGCGATAGCCTACGGCATTGGCCCCATGTTCTTGTCGCCCCTCCAAGAGCTCCCCATTCTGGGCCGCAACCCAGTATACATGGCGACACTTTTTCTCTTCGTCATTTTTCAAATCCCGATTGTCACCGCGACCAACATGAACACAGTCCTCGCCATGCGATTCATGACAGGCTTCTTCGGTAGTCCCGCACTCGCCACTGGCGGAGCTTCCATGGCCGACATCTTCCCGCAACGCCAATTCGCATACGTCCTGGGAATCTGGGCGCTCGGCGCCGTTGCAGGCCCTATCACAGGCCCGGTCATTGGCGGGTTCGCAGCGCAGGCCGAGTCCTGGCGGTGGCCGATGATGGAGCTCCTTTGGATCACCTCATTTTCTGTCGTCTTCCTGTCGCTTCTCCTGCCGGAGACGTACGGGCCCACCATCCTCCTTCGCCGCGCTCAGCGCCTGAGGAAGCTGACGGGCAACCCGGAGCTGCGAACAGCAGAAGAACGCGATGAAGACTCGAAGAGCGCATGGGGAATCATGTACGAGTCGCTTGTGCGGCCGTTCGTGTTAGCGAAGGAGCCCGCTTTGGCCTTCGCTAACATTTATCTCGGCTTCGTTTACGCCATCTTCTACCTCTGGTTTGAGGCCTTCCCGCTGGTGTTCAATGGCATCTACCACTTCAACGAGGGCGTCAGCGGCCTGCCCTTCCTCGCGTTCATCGTCTCCGGCGGGCTTACAGTGAGTTCTTTCATCTCTTCGATTAACCCTTTTTCTGACAAAATATACAGTACACCGTCTACTGCATTTACCAAAAGTATCATATTGCTCCGCGCTATGCGCGCGCCGCTGCCGCCAACACCGAAGTCACGCCTGAAATCCGGCTCGAGATCGGGCTCATGGCCTCCATCTTCATCCCCGCCTCCGTCCTCATCTTCGGCTTCTCCTCCAAGCCCTCCGTGCACTGGATCGTCCCCGTCATCGGCGCCGCCCTGTACCTCCCAGGCATCTTCCTCAACTTCCAGAGCATCCTCATGTACGTCACCTCGGCGTACCCCGCGTACGCGGCGAGCGTGCTTGCAGGGAACGACCTCTTCAGAAGTACGATCGCGAGTGTGTTCCCGCTGTTTGGGCGCACGTTCTTTACGAATCTGGGGCTGGGCCCGGGCTCGGCGCTCCTTGCGGGCATTTCGTTCCTGCTGATGCCTGTGTTTTGGGTACGTTCTTCTTGCATTTGTGTCGACGCTGTTGCTCATTGATTGTATAGCTCTTGCTTAAATATGGACATGTCCTACGGCAGCGGTCGAAATATGCGCACAGCCCGTAATTGGCATCTCAACACCCCACACCGATCTCTGTACTTTATAGCAAGGTCTAGGACGCCATGGGTGGTCTCCGAGTCGCCCCTTTTGCCCGGCCACGGGATAGCAAGTGTTGCTGTTCCTTTAGAGATGACTGACGACCATAGAATAGTTATTATGATTGTATTTTTATCGGGATTACATTGTAGCTACACAAGCAATGATATACTTAATTTGGTTGAAAAATCGTGCCGAAGACCTCTATTTAGTCCCTCGCACTGATGGCGACAAGTACGTTCTGTTCGAAATCCAACCCTTCATAACTCTCCGCTACCAAACACAAGCTTTCTGTCCAGACAACCTGCTTTGGGTATGGTCCGTATCCAAGGTCCTACACAAACCCGGCTCCCCACCTCGCGCGCGCGACTTTAGTCTATCTGAACGTGAGATTCGGGGACGTATGCGCAGTACTCCCAGTCGATGACACAGATAGAAACGGATCCGGATGGTTCGAATCGGGCGATGATGTTCTCTGCCGCCAAATCGCAGTGCGATACGACCATCTGGTAGTCCTTGAACTCGGAAAGCGACGCTAGCTCCCCGACTTTGTGGAGAGTAGCGGGAGATACGGAGGCGAGCTTCTCGTGAAGGCGTGCGAGCCTGGGCCGCATATGTTCTTCAATGGTTATCGTGTCTGGGACCTCCAGACGCCGCAATGCGCGGTAGAGGGTCGCGACTTGGAGCCGGACGTCCGGATTCGTGCACATTTCCTCCGTGAGCTCAATGCCCTCTGCGAATTTGGTTACCGTGTAGTTGATGGAGGTTCTCGGGACGACGCCGTGGTACCGGATGCGTTCGTACGGAGCGCCTGCGCGCTCCAGAGCGCTTAGGACGGACGAGATGAATGCGGCGGGCTGGCGGTATCCGTCGTAAAGCTTGAAGAGACGGATGATCCAGGTGTTGGAGATTTTGAAGACGATTTGGCGGCCCATGTCTTTTCCTTCGCGCAAGATTGCGATGCCCTGAGGATTGCAAGTCAAACCGCAGGCCGACAAGACCATTTGTAGGCACTCGGCTGGGTCTGGTGATTCGGACTCCGAGACGGTCTGCAATTCAAGGTCAGCCGATGCATCCAGCAAATGAAGATAGTTCACCTGAGTCGAATCTTGCTCCGGATTCGAGGCGCCAGATCTGGCGGAAAGAAATGCTTCATTTTTAGAAAAGAAAACTCAGACTGTGGGATGACTTACGCATCTTGTGCTTTGGGAACTTTTTGAAGTTCTTGGATAGATTCTGGCATGGTCTCTCAGCTTGAACGGTAGCTATATAGGCGCGCACTGGCGGCCAGGTGGGCGCCCACAAACGGCCTTCCATTGATGCGAATTGATTTCCGGCCGCATTTTGGAACTGGTGACACTGGTCCCGTCATAATCCTCGGTATCCGTCAGTGTGTTCTGAACGAATTATGACCTGTTTCCGAGACTCGCTGGTGGTGGACCTGAGAGTCTGAGACTTCGGCCACCACAGCCACTGTATAGCCACTGATCGGCGTTCATACGCGCCAAGCAAATTGGTAGCCGCATTCGGACGTCGCCTCAAGAAACGAACATTTGTTCAACAACGTTCAAGGTAGGTAGGTAGATAGAATTACACGGAATTGGATACCAACTAAAGTCTCATTTATCAATGAGAGCCCCTACACTGCTTTTTCTCCTCTTCCCGAGATAGCAAAACCACAACCAAGCGAAAAGTCCAAATTGCCCCGATCTGAACAAGACGCGTGCGTCGTGTCCGAGTTGTTATTATACAAGTCATTTCGATCAATCCAGAGCCCGCCTACTAAAATGTTGAATAAGAAGGTGGGGGTATACCATTGATCTGGTCCTTCAGTCTTTGCACCTCTGCCGCAAGCTCTCCGAGCGTCGGCAGGGGTTGTGGCTGCATAACTGACGCGGGTTCTGGCTGTGTCGCCGACGCGGATGCTGAGGAGGATTCTGGCTGTGTAGCCAGCTCGGATTCTGGCTGTGTATCCAACGCGGATTCTGGCTGCTGGATTGACGCGGATTCTAATTGTCGAGATAATTCGGGGGGAACCCAACGCATGATTATAGGCTGCTTTGATTCCTGTTCCGTTGGTACAATGGAGTCGGACTGTGAATGGTGGTGGTCACTACCAACCCCAGCAGACCGAAATGCGGCTTGGGAGTCTGTGGAACCGAGATCGGCCCTTTTGCGCGTGACCCAATTTGGCGATGCCCTCGAGGTCCTCGAGGCGGAGGCATACCGAAGATAAAGGTATGCTGCAATAGCCACGGCAACGACTGCAAGCCCGCCTACCACCCCACCTGCTATTGCCCCCCGGTTCACTTTAGAGGATCTCGAGGTGACGGGTGGTGTTACCCCAGAGGTAGACGAGGTATCACCACTAGATGTAGGGCTACCTGTCGGGGATGGGGTCGAGGAGGGCGAGGAAGATGAGGAGGACGAGAGGCACGAGACATCGGCCCCGTTTTCGACATAGAAACTCGTCGATAGTTGATTAAAATTCGCCGAAGGAATCGCCCCGATGATGGCATACCACCCCTTCGTCACATTAACGCTGGACCAGGTGAACGCGCGCAATGCTGGGTTAATGGGCACAGGAGTAATTTGGTCTGTCAAACTGTCGCGTCGGTCCACTGCCCTGGCCACGTTCCGTGTGAACGTCCCAGTAGTGGTTTCCGCTGGGGCAGATAGTTGAGCGACACCGACGTTTGTTATGTACAACGTCAATTCCAGCGGATCGCCAGTCGTGACAGGTGAATACGTCCAGGTTATTAGTGCTGAGTTGCATGTTGTCATCTCAGGGATTTTATTGAAGTCGAAAGCAGGCGTCACAAGCGCCGATACGGCGCTGGCCGTTCCTGACGCTACGCAGCAACGTTAGATGGATATATTAAAGGTATACAGCTCAACTCACGATCTGGCGGGGAACATACCCATTAACCGAGCCAATAGCCCAAATGAAAAGAGCGAGAGCGTGCATTGTTCCTCCGTTGGACGTGGCCCAGGGAGCGAGGACGGGTAGAAATCGTCCTAGAGGAGTCCTAGATGGTGGTAGAGTCCTTGGGGCTCGGTGTTGTGTAAGACTGGAACAAATAGATGGAAGAAAGCCTACGCCGAAAAAACATATGGTTTTGAGGGAAAGTGCTTGGAAGTGGCGCATCATCGGTATAGATCTATCTGCCAATCTGCCTGATCCTGTTCAAAAAGGATAAAGAACGAGGGACCGGGCTGGAGCAACCCTCTTTAGTGTTGTTGTGCTGGGGGCTCATCGCATTTCCTGGTCGACAGCTTGAAAGATCGGCGTGAATTACCCAGCCAGGTTCCAGGGTTAATAATAACTTTCTCTGGGGAAACTGCCTGGTTTAAAACTTTAATATTCAAAGGATACCGTAGGTATGGGTAAGATCATCTCACGTTCATGCCCCGGGCAATAGTGACGAGCGCGGGCACTGTGTTAAGAATCTCCGTTGACAGGCGATGCGGATGAGTGAAGAAAAGAGAACATAAAAGAAATATTGTCTGGGCCTCATATAGGGCAGCGGCAAGCCTGGGTAAACGTTCCTTCTGCTGGTTCTAGACATAAGCCTCAGAAGGAGAGTTGCGAGTTCACGTTCGCTGACGAATCGTCGTATCACAGATCGTTTGCAATTCCAGTGACGGGCTTGGAATGGAACATTGCGGAAGCCAACTTCTTGATGAAGAACTCCTCGAAGCCCGGGATTCTCGCTGATTCTCGCTGGTCTGAGGGGATAAATGGCCAAAGTGGTGCGAAGGTCGAGTGTTGTTGGCGCATACAACCTGAGATAAAACAGGATCCAGAACAAGCTCGAATAAGGTACAAATCAAGACTCGTATAGCCACTGATCGGCGTTCAATCGCGCCAAGCAAACTGGTAACCGCATTCGGACGTCACCTCGAGAAACGAACATTTGCTCAACTATCAACGTTCAAGGAACTGGATACCAACTAAATTTTAATTGATTGATGGGAGACCCTGCACTGTACAGCTACCAGCCTGTTTTCCTCCTCTGCTCAAGATGGCGAAACCACAACCAAGCGAGCAGCCCAAATTGCCCCGATCTGAACAAGACGCGTCGTGTCCGAGTTGTTATTATACAAGTCATTTGATCAAGCCAGAGCCCCCGCCTACTAAATTGTCGAATAAGAAGGCGGGGGTACCCCACTAATCTGATCCCTCAGACTTTGCACCTCTGCCGCAAGCTCTCCGAGCGTCGGCAGGGGTTGTGACTGTATAACCGACGCGGGTTCTGGCTGCATAACTGGCGCGGGTCGTGGCTGCGGAGTTGACACGGGTTCTGGCTGCATAACTGACGCGGATTGTGGCTGCGGAGCCGACGCGGATGCTAGCTGCGTGGTTGAGGAGGATTCTGGCTGTGTAGCCAACATGGGTTCTGGCTGCTCGATCGACGCGGATTCTAGTTGTCGAGCTGATACAGGGGGAACCCAACGCATGATAGGCTGCTTTGATTCCTGTGCTGGGGTCAGTGGGGGAAGGGCCACTGGCAAGGTGGAAGATTTAGTCAATACCGGACCCCATGCTATACCAGCGCCGGCTGTGAACGAACTTCTGGTCGTCTCGTACTCCCCCAACGCGGCCGAAAATGGCGTAATTTCGGAACGCCCTACCGTGTCAGATCTCCGCCTTCGTCGTACAAACCAGCACCCCAGGAGCCCGAGCATGATTACCACGGTGCCCGCGACAACTCCAGCGATTACGCCGGTGTTGCCATGCTTCCCACTGGCACTGTCTGCTGCAGGGTTGGGGGGAAGGAACGCGACGGTAGCGGTGGGGGTGGTGGTGGTGGTGATGGACAGGGAGTCTGTCCGAGAGGATTAGTGAGCTTTGGGGAGGAGACCATCAGATGAAGAAGGAGGGTGGGGGAAAGAGAGCAAAGCGGATGGGGGAATGGAATTGGGAGTAATGCAGGAGAGAGGGAGAAAAGATGGCGCAAGGAACTAAAGTGAGGCGAGAGAAGTGGGGTAAAGCGCACCGAGATCACATAGGTTATGCAGAAAGTCAAGGACAATGCCCAAATCGGCGGCCAGGCACTCGTTGGTGACGCAGGACTGAGTCTTGAACTGGAAGTCGGCGTTCGTGCACGTGCAGGTGGTGTTCGTGCTGTGTTCAGTTACTCGCCGTTAATACAGAAGAGGGGAAGGGGATGGAAAGAAAGCGGATGAAGCACGCACATGAATATGCATTCAGTCGCATAAGCAGCAGCGGTGATGCAGATCGCCGCACACGAGGTCAGCTCGGTGAGCGCACTGGCCCGGGTGGCCAGAGCGAGCAGGGAGAACGTGGCGAAGCGCATCTTTTCATTGGTATCCACCGAGCAACCGTGAAGGGCTTTTGAGGGAAGGTACTCGGAAGTAGTACAATGAGCATATCATCAGTATCTATCTGCCGATCTGTCTGATCCTGTTCAAGAGGATACAAAAATGGGAACAGAGAGCTGAACAGAGCTGGTCTCTAGAATTCACAGCCGAGCGCTGTTGTGCTGGGGGCTCATCGCATTTCCTAGTCGACAGCTTTGAAAGATCGGCGTGAATTATCCAGCCAGGTTCCCGAGTCAATAATAACTTTCTCTGAGGAGATTACCTGGTGTTAAACTTCAAGGGATACCGTAGGTATGGGGTAGATCATATATCACGTTCATGCCCCGGGAGGTAGAGCGGGGGCACTATCTTCTGTTGACAGATGATGCGGACGGGCGAAGAAAAGAGAACATATAAGAAATGTTTTCTGGGCCTTATAAAGGGCAGTAGCAAGCTGGGCGAACGTTCCTTCTGCTGGTTCTAGACATAAGCCTCAGAGGGAGAGTCGTTCGCTGACGAATCGCCGTATCACAGATCGTTGCAATTCGGATCCAGTGACGGGCTTGGAACATCGCAGAAGCCAGCTTTGCTTGATGCAGAATTCCTCGAAGCCCGGGATTCTCGCTGATTCTCGCTGGTCTGAGGAAGTAGTGCGAAGGTCGAGTGTTGTTGGCGCATACAACCTGGGATAAAATAAGATCCAGAACAAGCTCGAACAAGGTCAGCTTGAGCAGTCAAGCCGAGGGTGGCTGCGTTTCACTTCCGAAACCAACAAGCGCAATCTAATAAAGGAATATTTCTGCCTCTTTCTCTCATCTTGTTCGCACTCGCTAGTGCCATAAAATAACATGCCTGTCGCGTCCGTCTCCCTCTGATTTTTATCACAGATATCCTGGGATAGAACAAGCGATGTGGCCAAAGCGTCCTGGGCGGACGAGCTGGATGAGGCCGGTTAGTCGGTGGCTGATTGATTTGCCCTCGATTCAAGTTTCGGAAATTTCTTTGGTATGAAACAGAGACCCGGAAGAACGAAGACTTTGTCGACGAGAACGGCATCCGGACGATGATCGAGTATACTATGAACGATGATGGGAAGAAGGTCAAGGTGTGCCCCAAGCCTTTGTTCTCTCCCTCTGTTTCTTTAATGCAAATAATAATATTGAAATAATGCGTAGATTACGCGTCGAAGCAAACGGACGCTGCAAAAGAGCATCGTGGACCACACCGTCGCGGAGCGCCTAAAGTGGGCCAAATTCGGCAAGGAGAAGGGTAAGGCGGCGGGCCCCGATAGAGTGACGACGACCATCGGCGAGAACATCGCGCTGAAGATCACTGCCGGGAATAAGGTGTGCTGTGTCACTAATATTTGAAGTAGAGCTACCCAAGATGGCGAAACCACAACCAAGCGAAAAGCCCAAATTGTCCCGATTTGAACAAAACGCGTGGGTCGTGTCCGAGTTGTTATTCTACCAGTCATTTTGATCAAGCCAGAGCCCGCCTACTAAAATGTTGAATAAGAAGGCGGTGGTACCCCACTAATCTGATCCCTCAGTCTTTGCACCTCTGCCGCAAGCTCTTCGAGCGTCGGCAGGGGGTGTGGCTGCATAACTGACGCGGGTTCTGGCTGCGTAGCCGGCGCGGATGCTAGCTGCGTAGTTGAGGAGGATGCTAGCTGTGTAGTCGAGGAGGATTCTGGCTGTGTAGCCAACACGGATTCTGGCTGCTCGATCGACGTGGACTCTAGTTGTCGAGCTAATGCAGGGGGAACCCAACGCATGACAATAGGCTGCTTTGATTCCTGTGCTAGGGTCGATGGGGGAAGGGCCGCTGGCAAGGCGGAAGAATTCAGAACACTTCCGGATTCACGTATGTTCTCGAAGAATTAGTCGATACCGGACCCCATGTCATACCAGCGCCGGCTGTGAACGATCCTCCGGTTGCCTCGTGCTCCTCCAACGCTGCCGAAAGTGGCGCAGTTTTGGGACGCCGCGCTGCGTCAGATTTGTGTCTTCGTCGTACGAACCAGTACCTTAGGAGCCCAAGCATGATTGCCACGACGCTCCCGACAACTCCAGCGATTACGCGGGTGTTGCTATGCTTCACACTGGAGGATTATTTCAATACATGGGCAGAACTCTCGAGAGTAAGAGACTTGCGGTTGTCGTTCGTTGGTTCCCGTCTGGGACGACGAGGTGGATCCGGTGGTTTTACTTACAGAGCCCGGACCACTGGGGCTAGAAGCGACACTTGCACTCGGCGAGCTCGAGATGTCTGCTGCGGTGTTGGGGGGAAGGAACGCGACAGTGGCGGTGGGCGTGGCGGTCACGGACAGGGAGACTGTCCGAGGGGATTAGTGAGCTTTAGGGAGGAGGCCAACAGATGAAGGAGGAAAATTAGGGGTGGGGAAAAGAGAGCAAAGCGGATGGGAGAATGGAGCTAGGAACAATGCAGGGGAGAGGGAAGACAAGATGGCGTAAGGAACGAGAGTGAGGCGAGAGGAAAAAAAGAGTGGAGTAAGGGAAACAGAGCGCACCGGCATTACATGGGGACTGCAGCAAGCCAAGGGCGGCGACGATTCAACGGCCATGCACTCGTTGGTGAGGCAGGACTCGGCCTTGAACTGGAAGTCGGCGTTCGTGCATGTGCAGGTGACATTTGTGCTGTGTTCAATTACTCGCCATTAATACAGAGAAGAGGGGAAGGGGATGGAAAGAAAGCGGACGAAGCACGCACATGGTTAGGCATTCAGTCGCATCAGCAGCACCGGTGATGCAGTTCAGTGCACACGGGGTCAGCCCGTCGAGCGCGCTGGCCGGGTGGCCAGAGCGAGCAGGGAGAACGTGGCGAAGTGCATCTTTTTATTGGTATCCACGAGTAACCGTGAAGGGCTTTTGAGGGAAGGAGTACAATGAGCATATCATCAGTATCTATCTGCCAATCTGTTTGATCCTGTTCAAGAGGATACAGAAATGGGAAAAATAGTAGTGTGAAATACGGTAGGCGGGATAGGTTGAAATTTGACATTTGACATTTTGACATTGGGTTCCGGTGATTCCCGAACTGCGCCGGCTCTGAACATATTATTATCTGTGTTTTCTGCTCAAATATGTGGTGGAGATTTGTACAAAGGGCTCTAATAAACCTCTGGAGACACTGTTCTAAATGAGTAGTGCTCAGGGTGCAAGTCCAGGTTGACCAAAATGTAGCTGGCCCGATATGGAAGTAGATCAAATCCGAACTTTGGCTTGTGTACGGTTCGAGTCATTGAAAAGCAATGGTGTGTTGTACTGCATAGATAATTCCCCGGTGAGCAGTAATTAACAGTATCTCGCCAGACTCTTATACTTCAATCAATTTAGGGAAACTGTTCGCCGTGTATCGCAGATATTGATCACGATGGTGTGGTGTCACCCAGTCTCGACGACTGAGTTGATTATTGGAATAATCACAAGATTAGGACCTAGCCCAACAAACTCCTGCCATCAGGTTTTTCTCTCAATCTCATTTGGAACTTTCTGGGGAGATTTGGGCTCACGGTAGAATATTCCGAAGTCTCGTGCAGATTGTTATAGGTGGGTATGATTGTTTCACAACTTTGAGCTAAAGGCTTGCGAGGTTAACCCTCTCATTTGGGCACCAAAGTTCATATTGACTGAGGGTTGGACTGTATTTTGTCAAATACTTCCCTATCTCGGTTGACTTTACATACATCCCCAAAGAACCATCTTTGCTTGCCACACTTACATCTCAGTTGGGCTGTTAAATGAGTCCCAGGAAAATTAAGAGGGTGATCCTAGCCAATCCGAGGAAATTGTTGGCTTAATACAGTTGTGCGCCAGGTGCGCGCGGCCGGTACTTCAAATTTGAAACTTTGTTTGTGACGCATTCGTGATTTTGAGCAAATGAAGGGGTTTGATTGCAGACTAGTTATAATTCATTTCAGTCATATAGAGGTCATTCAGTGTGTGGTATGGAGTGGTTCACTTAGTGACCACCTCTCCATGACAAGTGTTATTATTCGCTCCAAAAAAATCCATTTTTTATTTCCTCTTGCCAAACGACGTCTTTTCGTTGGGGCAAGAGATCCCTAAAAGGGATAAGCGATTGCTAAAAAATTAAAGGACTTATAAACTTTCATGAGGGCTAATTTGGGGTAGGGGTACAAAACATGACTACTACTGATTGTAAGCCCTTGCAACACACTCTGGAATGTGTCGGTGCGATATATACCGCTTTAAACTGAATGCACGAACATGCAGCTATGCTTATTGGGCCTCCATTCCGCTGCGGTATGCGTCCATCCACCTGTGCATGCAGTGCTCCCAGCGTCGAATCGTCAGAACAGGGACCCTTTGGCAAATTTTCTTTGAGGGTGTCAAAAGTATAATCGCAATTCTCGCGGAGATATTTTTTAACCATCCCCCAGAGAAAGAAAGATGCAAAGATGTCTGGCTACCTCGATAACCCGCATGCACACGAGTTGCTGCATCCATGTGGCTCTTCTTTTTGTGTCTCATAATTGCAGGGGAAAGCAAGGTTGTAAGGGGGGGAAAAAATCACCAGGGATCGCCTTTAAACAATGTATTACTGAGTTATCTGTAGAAAGTGGTCGCCCAAAACGGCCCAAAGAGGTACACAATAAATAAAATTTTCGGCCTTTGGCCGATTTAATTTATTATAATCTGCAGGGAGGGTCCCTACCCCCCTGCAGACTTTCCTTTGTGTTGAATAAACAGATTTGGCAAGATCGCCACAGTACCTGACCGAAAACGGGTTGCCAACATTATGTACATCTGTTCTGCTCGTCTCCCTTTGATCTCCCTCGACGTCGACATGCCTCTAGCTTCGTTTTATGCCTTCCATGGTCACTGAGCAACTGTGACTATGAGCCTTACTGTAGATGCAACATGCCAACAAATTTTTGTTGCTGGAAGCAAAGTACGCCCGAAAACACGTCCCACTGGCCCATTTGACGCGTTTTGGCCGCAATCGGTGAGGTATTCTCCCATTACAAAGATGTCCCATGAGCAGCAAAGACGGTTCGAGCGCTTTTTACGATGTTTCCTGCAGCGAAGATACGCCCGCGGCATTGGTTGAATGTGCTGAAGGCAAAATAAGGGTTGTAAAACCTATGAAAGTCTATTGCTTATGGGAACCAGCGACCCTTAGATTTGTCGAATGAAATTCACTTGCCGGCATCGCTGGCACCGCTCAGATAATCCAGAGAAATGTTTTAATCTTATGGGAAGTCACCCACTAATCACAGATCGTTGCAATTCCAGTGACAGGCTTGGAACATCGCAGAAGCCAGCTTTTCTTGGCGCAGAATTCCTCGAAGCCCGGGATTAAAGCAGATAAAATAAAATCTGGTAAATTTCCAACAAGCTCGGAACCGCTGAATAGGGAGGTAAAGTCATTGTCATTTTGATTCGGAGATGTCCTTCTGCAATTCGAGGTCAGTCGGCGCATCCAACGAATGAAGATAGTTCACTTGAGAAGATGAAGTCGAATCTTGCTCAATCTGGTCCTGATTTGCGGTGCCAGATCTGGCGCAGAGAAACACTTCATTTTTAGAAAAAAATCAGACTGTGGGATGACTTACGTGTCTTGTGCTTTGGCAACTTTTTGAAGATCTTGGATAGATTCTGACATGGTCTCCCAGCTTGAAAGGTGGCGAGTTAGACGCGCACTCAGGTATGCGCCCACAAACCGTCCTACCATTGTGCGAGTTGATTTCCGACCGCCTTCGGAATTGGTGACACTGCGGCCCCGTTACTCTCAATACTAGGTGTCCGTCAGTCTTCTGGACCAATTATGACCTGTCGCTGGCGGTGGAACTGATTCAACTGAGGCGTCAACTACCACAGCCACTGTATAGCCACTGATCGGCGTTCAATCGCGCCAAGCAAACTGGTAACCACATTCAGACGTCGCCTACTTGCTGTAAAGAAACAAACATTTGCTCAACTATCAACATTCAGCTTGAAGGTAGATAGGTAGAATTACACGGAACTGGGTACCGATCCATATTGTTGTAGCGTCTGTCTATGAGAGACTAGTTTGTCCTCCTCTACCCGAGATGGCGAAACCACAACCAAGCGAAAAGCCCAAATTGTCCCGATTTGAAAAAAACGCGTGGGTCGTGTCCGAGTTGTTATTATGCAGGTCATTTGATCAACCAGAGCCCGCCTACTAAAATGTTGAATAAGAAGGCGGTGGTACCCCACTAATCTGATCCCTCAGTCTTTGCACCTCTGCCGCAAGCTCTTCGAGCGTCGGCAGGGGTTGTGACTGCGTAACTGACGCGGGTTCTGGCTGCGTAGCCGGCGCGGATGCTAGCTGCGTGGTTGAGGAGGATGCTAGCTGCGTAGTTGAGGAGGATTCTGGCTGTGTGGCCAACACGGATTCTGGCTGCTCGATCGGCGCGGATTCTAGTTGTCGAGCTAATGCAGGGGGGACCCAACGCATGACAATAGGCTGCTTTGATTCCTGTGCTGGGGTCGATGGGGGAAGGGCCGCTGGCAAGGTGGAAGAATTAGTCGATACCGGACCCCATGTCATACCAGCGCCGGCTGTGAACGATCCTCCGGTCGCCTCGTGCTCCTCCAACGCTGCCGAAAATGGCGCAGTTTCGGGACGCCGCGCTCCGTCAGATTTGTGTCTTCGTCGTACGAACCAGGACCCCAGGAGTCCGAGTATGATTGCCACGGCGCCCCCGACAACTCCAGCGATTACGCGGGTGTTGCTATGCTTCACACTGGAAGAGTATTTCAATACATGGGCAGAACTCTAGAGTAGGAGACTTGCGGTTGTCGTTCGTTGGTTCCCGTCTGGGACGATGAGGTGGACCCGGTGGTTTTACTTGCAGAGCCCGGACCACCGGGGCTAGAAGTAACACTTCCACTCGGCGAGCCCGAGATGTCTGCTGCGGTGTTGGGGGGAAGGAACGCGACAGTGGCGGTGGGCGTGGCGGTGACGGACAGGGAGACTGTCCGAGGGGATTAGTGAGCTTTAGGGAGGAGACCAACAGATGACTCGGAAGGAGGAAAATTAGGGGTGGGGAAAAGAATGGAACTAGGAACAATGCAGGGGAGAGGGGAGACAAGATGGCGTAAGGAACGAGAGTGAGGCGAGAGAAAAAAAAGGGTGGAGTAAGGGAAACAGAGCGCACCGGCATCACATTGGGAATGCAGCAAGCCGAGGACAGCGCCCAACTCGGCGGCCAGGCACTCGTTGGTGAGGCAGGACTGAGTCTTGAACTGGAAGTCGGCGTTCGTGCATGTGCAGGTGACATTCGTGCTGTGTTCAATTACTCGCCATTAATACAGAGAAGAGGGGAAGGGGATGGAAAGAAAGCGGACGAAGCACGCACAAGACCTTGCATTCAGTCGCATCAGCAGCACCGGTGATACAGTTCAGCGCACACGGGGTCAGCCCGTCGAGCGCGCTGGCCCGGGTGGCCAGAGCGAGCAGCGAGAACGTGGCGAAGCGCATCTTTTATTGGTATCCACCGAGAAACCGTGAAGGGTTTTGAGGGAAGGCGCTCGGAAGTACATAGTATAATGGCATATCAATATCTATCTGCCAATCTGTCTGATCCTGTTCAAGAGGATAAAGAAATGGGAACGGAGCCGGTCTCTAGAACTCACAGCCGAGCGCTGTCGTTGTGCTGGGGGCTCATCGCATTTCCTGGTCGACAGCTTCGCAAGATAGGCGTGAATGCCTAGCTAAATTCCAGTCAATAATAACTTTCTCTGGGGAGAGTATAACTGATGTTAAACTTCAATATTCAAGCGATACCGTAATGGGGTAGATCACGTTCATGGCCTAAGCGGTAGGACTGTATCTTCTGTGTTAAGGATCTCCGTTGACAGGTGATGCGAATGGGCGACGAAAAGAGAGCATACAACTTGAAGAAATACTGTCTGGGCCTTATAAAGTAGTCTCCCTAGTCAGACCAATAAACACGTGTTTTTTTCTTTGAGAGAGCGATATGGGAAAAAAACTGTTTATGCTTATAAAGGGCAGTGGAAAGGTGGATGAATGTTTCTTCTGCTGGTTTTAGACAAAGGGGAGTTGCGAGTTCACGTTCGCTGACGAATCGCCGTAGTATCACAGTTGCAATTCCAGTGATGAGCTTCAGTAGCCTACATACCAGCCCCTAGAGTTTCCTCTACGTGAATTTCTGAAGACAGTCGTTCAGAATCACGTATACTAGAGAGGCTTCAGAAAGAGATGCAAAACATCGAGCACAGGAACATCACAGAAGAATTCCTCGAAGCCCGGATTCTCGCTGGTCTGAGGGAGAAGTGGCCAAAGTGGTGCGAAGGACGAGTGTTGTTGGCGCACACAACAGGATCCAGAACAAGCTCGAATAAGGTCAAGAGTCAAGCCGAGGGTGGCTGTGTTCCGAAGCTAATAAAGGAATATTTTTGCCTCTTTCTCTCATCTCGTTCGCACTTGCTAGGGACACAAAACAAAATGCCTGTCGCGTCCGTCTCCCTGTGTCTTATCCCAGTCTCCAGATACTGAGCTGATCCTGGGATAGAACAAGCGATATACCCAAAACGTCCTGGGCGGACGAACTGGATGAGGCCGGTTAGTTAGGCGGTGGCTGATTGATTTGCCCTCGATTCAAGTTTCCGGACGGAAATCTCTTTGGAACTCAACAGAGACCCCGAAGAACGAAGACTTTGTCGACGAGAACGGCATCCGGACGACAATCGAGTATACTGTGAACGACGATGGGAAGAAGGTCAAGGTGTGCCCCAAGCCTTTGTTCTCTCCCTCCGTTTCTTTAATGCAAATAATAATATTGAAATAAATGCGTAGATTACGCGTCGAAGCAAACGGACACTGCAAAAGAGCATCGTGGACCACACCGTCGCGGAGCGCCTGAAGTGGGCCAAGTTCGGGAAGGAGAAGGGCAAGGCGGCGGGCCCCGATAGAGCGACGACGACCGTCGGCGAGAACGTCGCGCTGAAGATTACTGCCGGGAATAAGGTGCGCTGTGTCACTAATATTTTTAAGTAGAGGATTTGACGTGCGGGCAGCACGGGAACGAGCCGGAGAAAGAGGAGGAGAGCACGAAGACGAAGCTTGCGAAGGCAGGCGCAGGTAAGGTCGTCTGCCGGTTGTGCAAGGGCGAACACTTCACCGCCAAGTGCCCGCACAAGGAAGCTCTCGCCGGGCTCGAGCTCGGTATGCAGTGTCTTAGCGCCGTTGGGCTCATATTGATTTTTAAGCAGACCCGAATGCGGGCGTGGACGAAGACACACCTGCGCTCGGTGGGGACGCGCCGCCCACGCTCGGACTCGGCGCGGGGTCGGGGGGCAAATACGTCCCGCCATCGATGCGCGGGCCCGGCGGGACGCGCACGGCCGGCCCAGCCGGCGGCAGCGGCGGCTCGCGCGACGACATGCCGACGCTGCGGGTCACGAACATCTCGGAGGACACGCAAGAGAGCGACCTGCGCGAGCTGTTCGGCATCTTCGGGCGCGTGGCGCGTGTGTACGTCGGCCGGGACCGCGAGACGGGCGCCGGGAAGGGCTTTGCGTTTGTGAGCTTTGAGGAGAGGGCGGTCGCGCAGAAGGCGATGGAGAAGGTGAACGGGAAGGGGTACGATAATTTGATTTTGAGCGTACAGTGGAGTCGTGAGTTTTTTTTCTTTCTTTTGCGTGTTTTGCTAACTGGATGAAATTTAAGAACCAAGACCAGAGGGGAAATGAGGGTTCTATTGTATACATTTTTTTTTCTCTAGCTGATGTACCTATTATATGTATGCTTATGCGGATTTCTCATTCGACTCCATCTACGTGGAGTCTACATGCTTCAAGTAATTCTTCCGACGGTGACCAACCTCAGTTCAAGATCCTTCACGCGACAAATCTTCTGTCCATCCATTTTATTCTCATTGCTGATCGCGTCTGTGGTGACTTCAGGCGCGCGTAAAACCACTACGAGGACACGTCTGGTCGGTTTCTCTTCTAAAGGAAGATCGACATGATTGAAGAGAGCCCATCGTCTGAAACAAACATGGGCAGCGTGTGGCTGTGCCCTTTTTAAGACGCGTCCTCTCGTTCATCCATGTCTCTCAAAGTCCCAAAGTCAAATAATCTACCGATCTTCAAAGATGGTTATAAGTACCTGCAAGGCCTCGACGAGGCTATTCTCCGCAACATTGAGGCCGTAGTCGAACTCTCTGACCTCGTCCGCACAAGTTTCGGTCCAAATGGTAAAAAATCCCATCTTCAAGACTACGCGCAGCTAACTCTCAAAACCAGGACGGAATAAACTCATCATAAATCATCTTGGGAAGCTTTTCGTGACCTCGGACGCGGCGACTATTATCCGCGAGATCGAGGTCGTGCACCCTGCAGCCAAACTGCTTGTTATGGCCTCGCAGGCGCAGGAGTCGGAGATGGGTGACTCGACGAACCTGGTGATAATTCTCGGCGGTGAATTGCTCAAGAAGGCCGAGAATCTGCTCATAATGGGCCTCAAGCCAACGGACATTATCCCTGGCTATGAACTCGCATGCACAAAAGCGCTCGCAGAGCTCGAAAGTGCGCGCCGATCGTTGTTGATGATTTAGAATCGTGCTAACCGCGAGTACAGCACTCTCTACGTTTAACCTTCCGACCCCCATGACGCCGTCGACGTTGGCGGCCGCGCTGAAGCCCGCACTCGCGTCAAAACAGTACGGGCTAGAAGACCCGCTAGCGGCCCTCATAGCAGAGGCCGCTCTCTCCGTCATGCCCAACAACCCGCGAAACTTCAACGTGGACAATGTGCGTGTCGTCAAAATCATGGGCGGCAGTCTGTCCGCGAGTCGCGTTGTGCAGGGGATGGTGTTTGGTCGTGAGCCGGAAGGTAATTTATTTTTCTCGCTCCATTTCCTTTACCAACGCGTCTGCTACCAGGTTCCGTCAAACACGCCAAAAAGGCCAAAGTGGCCGTCTTCACCTCGGCTTTGGACGTTGCCCAGACGGAAACGAAGGGCACGGTACTTATCAAAAACGCGGAGGAAATGCTCAACTTCACGACGGGCGAAGAAAAGCACCTTGAGATGGTGCGCATCGTCCCCAATCGATCGATTCGATTATTTTCTAACTCGTCTATCGCAGATAATCGCCCAAATCGCCGCCTCAGGCGTGTCCGTCATCGTCGGCGGCTCGTCCATGTCCGACCTCACCCTCCACTACCTCAACCGCCACAACATCGCTGTCCTCAAAGTCCTCTCCAAATTCGAGCTGCGGCGGCTCTGCCGCGTCGTCAATGCGACGCCGCTCGCGCGTATGGGGCCGCCTACACCGGAGGAAATGGGCTACGTCGACGTCTTCGAGACGATCGAGATCGGCGGCGACCGCGTCACGGTGCTGCGGCAGCTCATCGACGGGGACGAGGGCTTCGACCCCACGAGCAAGGGCGATCGCACGAAGACCGCCACGATCGTGTTGCGCGGCGCGACGGCGAACCGGCTCGACGATCTCGAGCGCGCAGTCGATGACGGCGTGAACGTGCTCAAGGGCTTGATCAAGGATGGGCGGATGGTTCCTGGTGCGGGCGCGGTGGAGATCGAGCTCGCGAAACGCGTGGAGAGCTATGGTGCGGGGCTGAAGGGGTTGCCGCAGCACGGCGTACGGCGGTTCGCGAGTGCGCTTGAGTGCGTGCCCCGGATACTGGCCGAGAACGCGATGGGCGGCGCGGAGGGCAATGAGGTGGTTAGCCGGCTGTGGGCGAAGCACGAGGCCGGCGGTGGCGAGGCGTGGGGTGTCGATGTCGAGGTTCGTGTCTACCTTTTCCCCCCTTCTTCTCGGCCAATACTCATATCTTCTGCAGAAAGAAACCGACGGCACCCTCAACGCGTCCTCCGCCAAAATATACGATTCTCTCGCCTCGAAAGCGTGGGCGATTCGCCTCGCAACAGAGGCCGCCGTGTCGGTGCTCAGTGTCGACAGCATCATCATGAGCAAGCCTGCAGGGGGCCGAAGATACCGCAGCAATCGGGGAACTGGGACAATGACGATTAGAACTTGAAATGTACTAGATTGGAGTTAATACTTACCTACCCGTTGCAGGGAGATTATAGTGCGAGTTGAATGCGGGTTGCTTCAGATATTCGCGTGATTCACTATTCAACGCGCGCCTCATACGATGACCGCCCGCGTTGAACAGAAGCCTAAACATATCCGACCTCGCTGTTTCGAATGGCATTCGAGACCGAATAGTATTCCATACGGAAGGTTTTAACAAAATAACAAGCCCTGCTCCCCATCGTTGGCGGCCCCGGGCCCACCGCACAGTACGTATAAACGACAGTATCACTGGCAGTCAACACTGATGTACATAGCCTGATTTCTGAAGGCAAGCAACTCGGTCTTTACTGCGGACGGGATGACGGCTACTTTGCTGGAGGTGATGTAGAATGCCTTTAATGTGGCCCGCCCCTGGACGACCTCTTTCCTCGAGCGCAGAGCGTCCAGCAAAGGCTCGAACGATTCTTCCTCCACAGAACGATAGACGAGGCGCAGCGTCTCGGGCAGCGGAAGAACATCAGCCAACTGGAGGACAGTCCTGAGGAGAACATATCTATTAGCGGAAGTTCACCAGCTTTCTGGTGAACCCGGTGAATCTGGTGAACCTGGTGAACTCCCGGTGAACTCCTTATTTAATGCAGTGCATTGTTTGTCTCAGCTTACCTGAACCGTCCAGCGTCACGAATGTTACCTTGTCACTCTGTTCCCGCCATCGGTATGTATTGTCTATAGCTCTCTCTGTGAGTCCCCGCCTAGCCTGAAACTGCTCAATACTGATGCAGTGACCTCAAACTCCAGCTATAGCTCCAGAACAACACTAATAATGCACATTTCTAGTCTACCAATCCCCGATGGATCCGCCTGGCGCGTACCACCACCATTTCATCGACTGTCCCGGGGAGGGCTGCAACGAGCGCATACCCTCAGTACTTATCTGCTCTGGCTCGAATGTTCCGTGGCATAAGGATCTAAGATACCGTGTTGTGCGTCTCAATTCTTTTATTGTTTCAGTCTGATTTTTGGCGCATAGTGCTCAGACTGTCGCTACTTCAAGTGGCTTGACCCGGACCTTTTCGAGGCTGCAGAACGACGTGCACAGGACGCTCCTGCGAATGGCGCTCCTCCATACCCACCGCTGCCGCCACCGCCTCCACCTTACAATCCAGGATCAAGCTTTCCTCTTGACCCGGCTTTACAATCTCCGGCGTTGCCGACTTTCTCGCCCCCTGCTGCCTCGCAGCCGTTCACTTCGAGCCAATCGTCTAAACCCAAGTGTTCGGCTGGATGCTCCCGTGTAGCTGGTGCGCGGGATTGCAGCTGGAAACGCTGCAAGACATGCTGTGAGCGGCAAGGCAAGGGCTGCCGGTACTCTGGCCATCGTAAGCAGCGCCATGGCCCTGCTTCTGCCCCTTCCCCGGATGGTGACCCCTCCCAGCTCGCGCGCCCTGCGCCGATGTTTAGCTACGATTATTCCCCATCAACTTCCAACTCTGGAGAGACATGTGTCATAAACACGGGCGGCGTTGGTAGCAGAAGTCCACGAGATAAGCATGAGACCAATGAACAGGCTCAAGACCTCGCGCTCAATGTATTGATGCTCGCCGACCTGAATCGCATTGGGTATGCCGGAGTAGTATGTTCTAACACTGTCACAGACGGAGTAGTTGTTGTAGTAGTTTGTTTTACAGTCTAGCGGAGGTTAAAACACAAGTGGGCGAATCGAGCTGTGACTTACGAGAACAGTGCAGATGTCCAGCATATGTCGCGCACGCCCCGTCACTGAGAGTAAACAAGATAACTTTCTGGAGCCCATCCTTGTCGCGCAATAGATTGGTATTCATACACCCAGGTGTTGTGCAGGTTTTGGTGGGAGGGAAAAGCATACGGGCAGCTACGATTGTGAAGGTGTCAGTGAACATGAAAGAATGGATCTCCAAAGCGACGTACCAAGCAGATGATCAAGACCGAATTCACGAAACATCTGAGCATCCTTCCCAGAACTCGTTCCATCGTTGTCGTAAGTCCAGATAGTCTCGCTGAATGCCGACCAGCAGCCAGAGACAAATTCATCTGGCATATCCGTTGCCCCGCCTAGAAAGGAGCGAACATGCTCGGGGATTTCAGAGGGCGCCTTCGAGGGGTCATAGGTCGAGGGTTGCGATAAGACAATCTCGTCCTTCAGTCGGGCTGCCAGTCGCACAAAGGCCATGGCCTTGTCCATCCCGACAGCTTCTTTCAGGCCCGGTACCTGGCTCAGGAACTTGAAGACTTCATCTAGGGTGGACATGGCTTCTCGGCAAGTAGTCGTACACTGATCAGAGGAAGGTCTCGCGTAAGTGTAACTGTAAGGGAGCGCAGAGAGCGCGTTTGTGACACCGTGTTACACAACGTCACGATAGTACGAATATGGCAGTAGATCAAAGTTAACCTTGGCTTATGCTAGCAGTTCACGAAGTTCACCAGGTTCTCCAAGTTTACCACTTCTGGTGAACTTCCTGGGTCAGGTTTTTTCTGGTCCTGAGCTGCTCCAGAGCACCCGTGAAGGTCAGAATCAACTGGAGGTCTGACACAGAAGGCGCGACCTGCAGGAAGGCGTGGAATTCCGCGGTGGTGATTTCTTGTGGCATGCGAAGGGATAGGCGCGTCAAGTGGCAGGCGGAACGCGCCACTAGGGCACGCAAATCATTGGTGGCTTGCCCCATTTCACCTGAAAATCCTGGACCCCATAGGTCGAGCCGCACAAGGCTAGGGACCGTGAGAAACTGAAGTATGGACTTCCCCACAGTCACCAAGGACCGCAGAGAAGGGAGTGTGAATGGTGGAATTGCGGGGGAGGAACGTTCGAGAACCACGAGTGTCAAATGGAGCTCCAAGAGGTTGGGGCAACGCTGCAAGGCGGAGATGGCTGCAACTGTGTCGAAGTATGCAGTCAGGTCGAGAGTGGTCAATTGGTTCCACGCCGTGTCCACGGAGATGGAAGGAAAATGTGCGAGGGTTATCCTCCGGAGCAGAGGAGCATCTAATGTGATCGTATGATCTCCTTCCCACATTCGAGTCCCCGAACGTATAGACAGCGAGAGCGATCGGAGCATAGGAAAAGGTTCGTCGTGAGCGACGAGCACCGAAAACGTCTCGAAGGGAAGCTCGAGCTCGATATCTTGCCATTGCTGGCTGGATTCTAGGATCGCATGCAGAAGCGCTTCCCCTTGCACGGAGTCTGTGCATTCCAACTGAATACGCCGAGGCCGGTTTGCCGCACGAGAAGCCCATAAACGAAGTACGTGAGTAGGAACCAGCAGAATGCTGCTGTCGACCCTTATGGCTTGCCATAATTCGCGCGTACTGAGGCTGATATTTCGCCATTGCCTGCTAACCAGTGTGAATGACAGAGGAGGCTCTTGAGGGATTGGCCGTGGAAAGCGACCAGTGGGAGTGCTCGCGATCGCAGCGGCAAGGGTTTCTTGCATGATATACTGAATGATTTCGGTCGGAATGGATAAAACGGGGGGAGTGGCCATAGCTTCGATAGTAAGCCCGGTGAAGGACAAGAGACAACCCTATTGGTCCCTGTTTCAAATGTGCTGAATCCAAGCTGAACCGGTCCGGTCAAGATTCCAAATCAAGGCTCCCACAATGCACAAATAACCAACCGCCGGCGTCCTAATCAGGCAATTATCACCCCAGTGAGCTCCTCGGGTATTACATAAAGACCTCTTAGGTAGGTTAAGTTGTCGTGAATTAAACCTACCTAAGAGGTACCCTCTGACGGGAGGCCCGACGTCTACGCGGGGATTAATAATCCTTCTATTACTAATTGAACTGACGCTGGCCGCCAGCGCCTCCTCCAGAGGTGCCAGAGACGAAACTTCCGTAGGTTTTTTAACGCGCACATACATATCTATTACAGGAGTAGATACACAAAACATGTTTCAAAGTGAATATACAGCGAAATGTCACCGGCGGCGGCGGCGGCGGGCAGCATAAAATCAGCGGCGGGGCGGGGTTCACATTCGTTCGGCGGCCAGGCGTTCGCATGGCATGTGTGAGGGCGGGCACGGAGGCGTTTACATCGCAGGGGCGGTCATGAAGGTCATCGCGGCGGGACAGGGGCGAACCAGCGCAGCGGCGGTGCGAAATCGGCGGCGGCGGCGCGCTCGCATTCATTTGCATCGTTCGGCGGCCGGGCTTTCGCGTGGCGTGCGTGAGGGCGAGCACAGAGGTGTTTGCATCGCGCAAAGGTCGCAGTGGTACAGGCGCGAACCAGCGCGGCGGGAGGGTGCAAAACCAGCGGCGGGGCGGTGGGATCGCGTTCACTTGCACCGTGCGGGCGTGTACACACGAGGACATTTGGGCGGCAGGCAGAGACTGGGCAGAGGCAGGGCAACACTCGCATTGTGCGGGAGCGTTCTCGTCGGCGGGGGGCGGGCGTGAAAACTGTGGGGGCATCAGCATCGCGCTGGCGCTGCGCGGGGCGTAGCAGAGGGGGTTCCATGTTGGTGTTTCCATCATGCAGGGCCAGGCGCGTTCGTATTCGCATCGCGTGGCGGCGGTTGCGCAGGGGTGGGCGTGAAAGCAGCCGTGGCTGCGACGGCGCGGGTGCGAAAACAACGATGCAGTGGGTCGGAAGCAGCGATGGGGCGGATGCAAACGCAATGAGGTGGGTGCGAAATCTGCGGCGCGGTGGGTGCAAAAACAGCGGCGGGGCTGTACTGCGCATCGCGCGGCGGCTGCGGGCTGCGCAAGGCATTCGCCTCGTACAGTGGTTGCACGTTCGTGTCGCTGGGGGCAAGCGGGACGGTGGGGACTGCGCGTTAGGGCTTACATTGTGTAATTGGTGGCAGCAAAGAAGCGGGGTGGGCGAGAAAGCAGCGGCGGGGTATGTGTTCGCATTCAGTCTTTTTGCATCATACACACACTATGCACTTCCGGGTCTGTGGCGTGGGCGGGAGTCGAGGGTTTTGGAGCGGACTTGGGCGGCGCAGGGAGCGGGTGGGTCGGGGCAGTGCGTGGGAGGTGTGTGGGAGGTGCGCGGGAGGTGTGCGCGTTCGTTCGGCGAGAGCGCCGGCTCCAAATTCGACCAGGCATCCACCAGACGCAGCGAGCCAGGTCCACGCTGCATCTGACAACTACGGGGTCGGGATGGGGCAGAGGCGGTGGTGGGTTGTCGGAGAAGACACGCAAAGGCTTTATGAACCTTCAGGGAAATGTGTGCGCACCGTGAAGCTGCGAGCACCTGGTTTTCACCCGTTAGGGGTTGATTAGAAAAAATGTTTGGCATGGCATACTGGAGGCCCCGAGTGTGTCTGTGATGCCTTTCACGATGTCCTGCAGTCGCCTCCTGGACAGTAAAGGTTCCGGCGCGGTGGTCTACATTGAAAATGGTGGTAAGAGCCAAGTTATTAATGGGAATTAAGCTGGCTTTTGGGCGATTTCGTGCACGTCGGATAAAAGGGTCTGAATAAATGTAAAAGAAAATCATTGGGCAGCGGGCATCGTATCACATGCGATTCCGATGCTCAGACCCACTGGTCGCGTGTAAGATACTGTGCAGAGAAAAAAAACGGCGGGGGTTGATGTTTATTCGCGATCCAATTGGCTGCCCGTTAAGGAAAGTGGCGGCGCCACTTTACGTGACCGACCTCCAGGGGAGCGGGGAGGCCGCCAGGAGGCGTCGTTGAGGCCGCTGGGCGCCGCAGTGTGGTGGCGAGATGAGACAGTGACACGGAAACTAGATACCCATAGGCGCCGATCCGGATCACACTTTGATGGCATCCAGATTCTCACACCATCTTACCTCCTGCACCTCTGTCGCCACCTCCTTCGCCTCCGTTCGCTGCCACCTCCACTGCAATTTCCTCTCTCAGACACAGAGGGGGCATTCTCGCATGCTCGGTCATACTCTTGTGATGTCTACTCGGAGTTGAGGTGCGTGCCGGATCTGAGAAGAATTCAAAAAGTACTCAACAACGGCGCACCTCTTTCAATATATTTTAGTCCCCAAGATCCCTGCTGCTTCTGTTCCAAACCAATACTTTCAAATTTTCCAGCCGCTCCTGAGGCCGCTGCAAAATTTGCACTCCCCGTCGCTTCAAAACCCCGCTGCTCCATTACAACGCCTCATGCAGCTGCTGCCCCTGGGTGCACGGTTAATAGCCCCAAAACTACACAACCGACGCCGCCAAAGCGCCGCCATGCACGCACAATTTCGTCGTGCCCTACCGCTGCCTCACTAACCGTCGACGCCGCAAAAGCACAACATTCAGTGTGGCTGTGTGCACACAGTTGCCCCGCCTGCCGCCGCCTATGGGAACGCAAACGTGGCGCCTCGCAAGATGCGAATGCAAACGCACCTCCGGAACCATGTAAACGGAAACGCGCTGTCGCGCGCGCGGCAGTACAATGCGGACGCCTCCGCCAGGCCACCGCCGATAAATGCAAACAACCAGCCCCGCAAACTGCAACCTCGCAGGCCCCCACGCCACGCGAACGCCCCGGCGGCCAATGCGGACGCCGCCGCTGTTTTCACGGCCGCCCTCTGCCGATGAGAACGCTCCCGCACGATGCGAGCACCCGTGCGCAGCGCCCCACCGATGAGAGCACCCCTGCGCAACCCCCGCGTGATGCGAATGCAAACACGCGCCCCAAACAGGTTTTACGCTGGCCCCCCAACTGGTTTTGCGCCTCCCCCGCGATGGTTTTCACTATATATTAGTTTCGTACATTAGTCTTGTGTATCCACATTTAATAAACCCGCACACTGCACCAACTGTTTTAAAATACGACAATAATGTCGCCTCCCGACCTCTGGAGGAGGCGCTGGCGTCCAGGGTCAGTTTCATGAGTAACAGAAGCATAGTAGTAATTCCCCGCAGACGTCGGGCCTCCCGCCAGAGGGTACCTCTTAGGTAGGTTAATTCACGACAACTTAACCTACCTAAGAGGTCTTTATGTAATACCCGAGGAGCTCACTGGGGTGGCAATTATCTTTGCCTTGACAAATATTCTGGAACACCAACTCGCTAGACTCGCATTCGCTTAATCCGATGCATGCCTCGTAGCAGAGAAACCGATGCTCAGATCTCAATTCGAGCCTCGTTCCCTGGAAAGCGTCGTTCGTCTCACGGACGTAGTCTTATAGCCTCTTGGGACTAATGTATTAATGAGTGTAGCCTCCTTCTGTGGAAGAGGACGGGGTGAGTTGATTAACCAACATCTGAATTTAAATTCTTGGCACTGGTTCGGAAGTCGTACAAAGCACAGTCGTGTCTCCTTGAGAAATTATGTTGGTTTGATACACGATAAGGAGTACTGAGGGTCCAGTGTCTTGTATGTTTGACCCCCTGGAATAGAGTTGTGCTGGTTGGCATCTGGTATGATTCTGTAAGGATAACCACCCATACAGTACTACATGTTCGTCTTCCGTAAACTCGCTGTTCAGCTTGTGGACCGCGTGAGTATAAATTAATAATATACCCCCTCCGTACCCGTTGCAGAGAGATTATAGTGGGACTTTAATGCGGGTTGCTTCAGAAATTTGGTATTTCGCGGCTGTGGTGATTCACTATTCATCGCCGCGCCTCATACGATGACTGAACAGATGTTTGAACTTATCCAACCTTTGATCTCTTAAGTGAAACCCTGCCGTTTCGAATGGCATTCAAGACCGAATAGTATTCCACACAGAAGGTTTTAACAAAAATAACAAAAAAAGAGTGCCCTGCTCCCCATCGTTGGCGGCCCTGCGCCCACCGCATAGTACGTATAAACGACAGTATCACTGGCAGTCAACACTGATGTACATAGCCTGATTTCTGAAGGCAAGCAACTCGGTCTTTACTGCGGACGGGATGACGGCTACTTTGCTGGAGGTGATGTAGAATGCCTTTAATGTGGCCCGCCCCTGGACGACCTCTTTCCTCGAGCGCAGAGCGTCCAGCAAAGGCTCGAACGATTCTTCCTCCACGGAACGATAGATGAGGCGCAGCGTCTCGAGCAGCGGAAGAACATCAGCCAACTGGAGGACAGTCCTGAGCTGCTCCAGAGCACCCGTGAAGGTCAGAATCAACTGGAGGTCTGACACAGAAGGCGCGACCTGCAGGAAGGCGTGGAATTCCGCGGTGGCGATTTCTTGTGGCATGCGAAGGGATAGGTGCGTCAAGTGGCAGGCGGAACGCGCCACTAGGGCACGCAAATCATTGGTGACTCGCCCCATTTCACCTGAAAATCCTGGACCCCATAGGTCGAGCCGCACAAGGCTAGGGACCGTGAGAAACTGAAGTATGGACTTCCCCACAGTCACCAAGGACCGCAGAGAAGGGAGTGTGAATGGTGGAATTGCGGGGGAGGAACGTTCGGGACCCACGAGTGCGAAATGGAGCTCCAAGAGGTTGGGGCAACGCTGCAAGGTGGAGATGGCTGTAACTGTGTCGAAGTATGCAGTCAGGTTGAGAGTGGTCAATTGGTTCCACGCCGTGTCCACGGAGATGGAAGGAAAATGTGGGAGAGTTATTCTGCGGAGCAGAGGAGCATCTAATGTGATCGTATGATCTCCTTCCCACATTCGAGTTACTGAATGTATAGACATCGAGAGCGATCGGAGCATAGGAAAAGGTTCGTCGTGAGCGACAAGCACCGAAAACGTCTCGAACGGAAGCTCGAGTTCGATATCTTGCCATTGCTGGCCGGATTCTAGGGTCGCATGCAGAAGCGCTTCCCCTTGCACAGAGTCGTTGCATTCCAACTGAATACGCCGAGGCCGGTTTGCCGCACGAGAAGCCCATAAACGCAGTACGTGAGTAGGAACCGGCAGAATGCTGCTGTCGACCCTTATGGCTTGCCATAATTCGGGCGTACTAATACTGATATTTCGCCATTGCCTGCTAACCAGTGTGAATGACAGAGGAGGCTCTTGAGGGATTGGCCGTGGAAAGCGACCAGTGGGAGAGCTCGCGATCGCAGCGGCAAGGGTTTCTTGCATGATATGCTGAATGATTTCGGTCGGAATGGATAGAACGGGGGGAGTGGCCATAGCTTCGACACCTGGTCCCTGTTTCAAACGCACAAAATCCCTGAATCGGTCCGCCAGTCAAGATTCCAAATCAAGCCTCCCACAACGTGCACAAATAGCCAACCGCCGGCGTCCTAATCAGGCAATTATCTTTGCCTTGACAAAATATTCTGGAACAACAACTCGCTAGACTCGCATTCGCTTAATCCGATGCATGCCTCGGAGCAGAGAAACCGATGCTCAGATCTCAATTCGAGCCTCGTTCCCTGGAAAGCGTCGTTTGTCTCACGGACGTGGAGTCTTATAGCCTCTTGAGATCAATGCATTAATGAGTATAGCCTCCTTCTGTGGAACAGGACGGGGTGAATTGATTAACCAGTATCTGAATTTAAAATCTTGGCACTGATTCGGAAGTCGTACAAAGCACAGTCGCGTCTCCTTGAGAAAGTATGTTGGTTTGATACACGATAAGAAGTATTGAGGATGACATGGTCTGAGTCGTTGCTCTAGAAAACTGAGTCGTTACTCTGGGTCGTAATACTATATGCCCAGGCATTGACAGCGAGTCAAACGAGTTCGCTCCGTCAATATTAATCCAAAATTTAGCGCGTCGTCCGCACAATAGATCCCACATATCTGTTTGCATATCCAAAAGTGTCCCGCTCTCCGGGCCATCCCATCTCTCGTCCCGGTTACAAGAGTTACATCCCGCTGACCTCACATGGGTTTGGCAGGCAGCTGCGTGAGGAGCACGTTGTAGCGCTTTTTAATCGTCACACGATGGCGCGAGAACTTGTCGTCAGGGGAGAAACGCGCTGCAAAGACACAACACCAAGAATTAGAAAGGGCATGAGACTAGGTCAGTAAGCTGCGAGGAAGGCAGGATGACAGGGATATGCACCAGGGTGCGCGGATTTGGTTATGCGGCCAGAGTCGGTGACTTTCTGCAGGGAAAATTGGTGACGAGGTAAGATAGAAATAGTAGGACGCACTTTGAGGGTGTATGTTCTGTTGCCAGACTCATCCGTCGTGTACATTAGGTGCATCGTCGACGATCGTGAATTTTGAGGGAAGAGAAAAATTGTAGACACGTGACAGCGTGTAAATCACCATCACTGCCACCCGATGGCATCAGTCGGACCGGACTCCGAGATGCTCTCTCTCTGTTTAATTCGCCACTGTTCCCGAACCTCG
The DNA here is from genome assembly GCA_029378395.1 of Mycena leptocephala. Classification (NCBI taxonomy): domain Eukaryota; kingdom Fungi; phylum Basidiomycota; class Agaricomycetes; order Agaricales; family Mycenaceae; genus Mycena; species Mycena leptocephala. The sequence continues at coordinate 55,481 of JARJLF010000700.1, read as the reverse complement.
CCTGCCCTCGAACATCCGACTCGTCTTTTTTGGTTTTCTTTCGGTCGGCCTGAGTTTGAACTTCGGCTGGCCCAAGGCTGGCCTGACTCGGAGTCGTGTTTCGACATTTCTTTTCGCTTTCAGTGGCATTCACTTTGACATAAAGTGCGTCCATAAACTGTGAGGCTGTGGTGAAATTGATTCCAACATTGTGGACCATAAACTCTGCGCGCGGCGATTTGGGGGCTTAGCCGGACTTGTTGCCGTCTAACTGTGTCCACCGAACCGTATGGTCAAACACAGGGCTTCAACAGTTGTTGAATGTTAGTACGTCGCCTTCGCGGCGCGGGGTGTGGCTTTTTCTTCTTCTTCTTTGTCCTTAAGCATTCATTCTTTTGGGTTGGGTGTCACTTTCGAGTTCCATTGACGGTGTTCAAATCCATGTTCAACTTGGGAGTCATCTATAGCTCCAAATTTATATCCACGAAAGTCTCACACCCTCAACATAAAGCTTATCCCAGGTCCGACTCCTCGATCTGTGCCCGGCTGGGCATCTTTTCTTTCTTTTCTGGGCTGTTCACCGTTCTTTCTTGCCGGAGGGATGGTCAACTGCGCGACTCGATACAAGTCCGTGTTCAACTCGGACCCGAAGCGTCGGGATTCAGACCCAATTCCTCAACACAATGTGGTGCATAACCCAACTGAGCCATTTGCGCACTGTGCAGGCCTGATCCGACTAGGTAGTTTCCCGCTTCCCAGCGCCGGCAGTCGACCCAAGATGCTCATGATCAAAGATAAATGGATGCTTTCTGTTTCGCTTTCAGGGTTCAATGCTCAGTTTTAAAGCAATGCAGGACTTCCAAACGAGATCTAGATGAATATTTTGCAAAGATTGAAATAGGTCAATGTGGATCGCGATGTGAGTACCAGATTATAGGAACACGAATGGGAGGGGTGAGTGAGAGTTATATCCACACGGAGAGAACGAACGTCTGCAACGGTAGACAGGGTCACATTGAAGACGTTGGATAAGGCTGTGGGGATTGGCAGGAGTCGCAGGTTGCCAATGCGGTCTTGAAAAATTCATTCAGCAGTGGCAAGTTTGTATACAAACGAATACGGCCCATAGCACACCACGATGGAAGGGTTCCAGAGCACTAAATATTTCCGACGGCAAGGAAAAACACTGCTATACTCTGACATATGAAACGATAATCCCATGAGTCAAGTTTGGACTTGATTCATGCAAACAGCATAATTCCCACGGTTGAAACTGTCGTTCCTCCTACCGAAAAACGAGCGGTAACTACGAATTAACACCAAGTTATTTGAATTTGGTCTGGTTCTTTTCACCACTGCGGTGTTCCGTTTGTAATTAAATACCACGGGCAAACGGACCTGAAAAAAAACTCAGGTTCAGTGGGTTTTACAAACGATTTTGTCCCATGGTAAGATTTCTTTGTTTTTTCCTTGGGTTGAATGGGGTCTCCAGTGTATGTCTGTAAAATTTCTAGACTACGGACTGTAGCACCTTGCAGCAAGACTGATTTTGGCCCTTCCTTTATGGCGCCGGCTTGAGCCGGGCGAGCCTATGATGCCATGTACAATTATACAATTACCCAAATTAGCACAAAAGGACGCTTGAAGCCAAATTTTTTGTATTGAAGTAATTATTCTGATCGATTCACGACGGTAGCTATTCCACTATAGCTATCAAGATCATCCTCCAGAAATTGGTACAATGGCAATAAGCAATAAGATGTGTATGTATACAAGAAAAGGTCCATTGGTATCATCTTCTATTCAATTTACATAATCGTCCACGGGGAGGGAGGATTTACAAGCCAAGGGTGGCAAGGGTAAGGCCGAGGGCGAGCGAGCGGAGGAGGCCGGCGACGTCGACGAGCCTGTGTGAGGAAAAGGGATGAGGAATGCAGAAGAAAAAATAGTGGGTGGGCCACGCACAGGTTCGCAACGAGATTAAGGACGCCGGCGAGCAGGATCTCGAGGCCGAGGAGGACCTGGTTGAGCGAGGTGTCGACGCCGGCGAGCAGTCCGCCGAGAGCGGGGATAGTTGCGGCTTGGCCGAGGAGCCCGTCGAGCGCGTTGGTTACGTCCTGCGAGCCGCCGCGTCAGAATGAATATTTCGAAAATCACACGCTGTGTGTACGCACGGTGAGGATGCCAGCGACGAGGTTGGCGATATCATCGTCCGACTGGCGTTTGCGCAGCTCGATGGGTGAGAGGGTGGCGAGAGACGCGGTCGCGATGTCGAGGGCGGCAGTGAGGTCGTTGATGAGAGGCGTCACGGTCGCGTCGGTGGCCGTTCCGCTGGAAACCAGTGAAGCTGTGGAATGGATCTGTGAGCGAAATAAATTTAAATCGGACGGAGGGCGTACTGATTTGGGGGAGGATCGAGTCGGTGGAGCCCTTGAGAGTGTTGAACACGGTCTCAATGTCAGCGGTCGTGGCGCGCTTGTCGACGACGGCGACGCCGGCAGCCGGAGTTGGGCTCGCGGACACGAAGGTCGTGGAGAGGAGAAAGAGAGATGCAAAACGAAGGGCGAACATTGTGGATTAGGTGGGTGTGGTATGTAGGTGCGGTAGAATGTTCACTGGATGATTTTTTTGCTTGAACGGCAGTTACCTTTATACCGTAGAGACTCGCAGGCAACCCGTCATCTCAACGTCATCTACGAACAGGCGCGGTGCAGCTGAACATTGTCGCAAGCTTGTGTTTTTTTTTTGTGTGGCAAGTTGGGGTGGGAAACATCAACTAAGCACCATCCGCAAGTAGAGAACTTCTCCATAATTTTGTGTGATGTTTGTGTGATGTCAGAAGAGATCAGGGGCGGGGATCACAACACGAATTCTCACGTAGAATCTGTGAGGGTTAAAATCGAATGGTAAAAGCACGACAAGTGAATTCCTAGCCCGCACCATCACGCACCTGTCCCAGAAAACCAACATTCTCAACCTAACGCTGCTCACGGAACGTTGCTCCACTCTTGAAATTCATCTAATTCATCAGCAGGAAAAGAAGCTTTTGTTCACAGGCTGTGATTCGTGAAGGGTTTCAAACTACGCCCAGTGAGCCTCGTGTACTGTGGAGCAATGAGTTGAAAATAAATGACGGACTTTACACTGTAATTGCCGGGTCCTGATGGAGCGCGTAGAAATTTCCGGTCGCGCGGTGGTACAGTGTTGAGGATAACACGACCATTTTCACTGGTGCTACTCGAAGAGAGGAAATTTGTAGGATAAGACTCAGGATAAAATTATCAGCGCGTAGTGCATCGGTGCTCTTGGAGCAAGTGCCCACACTCTGTCACCCCGGATTAGCGAGTTTAGCAAAACCGCTCGCTTTGGATACAGGTCACCGCGGTCGATATCTTACCCGATAAATATATTTGATGGCGAGATGCCTGAAACAATATTGAAAGTACAGCGAAGCACAAGATAGAGCGCAGACTCGAGTTGAGGAAATCATCGAAGACGCGACGATTAGTGATTTTGCTGGCTGAGCGGAAAGCAGGCCGGGGCGGGGAATTAAGCGATAGAACAGCCAAAAAAATCTTCCACCAGATTGAACGCGCGGTGAACGAAGAAAAGGCAAAAGCGCCAGCAACGCGCGCGATCACTGGCAGTAGCGATCAGTGGTGCATAACCACCCCAGTGACCTACTCGGCTATTATGTAAAGTCCTCTTAGGTAGGTTATTGTGTCGTGAATTAACCTACCTAAGAGGTACTCTCTGGCGGGAGGCGCGACATCTACGGGTGCTTCTATTAATCATCAAACCCAGCGCTGCTCGCCAGCGCCTCCTCCAGAGGTGACAGAGCAGGACCTCCGTCGCCGCTTTCAATTCTTCCAGCGTCATTTACACACAGTACGACAATTTATTACAGGGGTAGCTATATACATTACATATTATACAGCAAGAAATACACAAAAAAGAATTATACAGTAGAAAATACACAAAAAAAAAGAATATACAATATTCTACAGATGTACAACACGATAGCAACAAGATAGCAGCAAGATGGGACGGAGAGCAGCAAGATACAGGACAGTGGTGCGACAAGATAGGACGGGACAACAGTAGGATACAAACAGCAGGGGAGGCGGCGGGGCGGGACAGCATGATACAACGAGCGGCGTGGGACAAGAAACACAACAGCGCCTCCACTCAAGCACCCGGCCCCGGGAGCGGCGCGCCGCCGCCAAACAAGGCGGTGTAGAGCATCGCTTGCACCTGCGCCTGGGTCAAGCCGGCGAGAGGATTAGGGAGCGGGGCGGCGCCGGGGGCGGTGAAGGCGAAACCAGCGGGGGCAAAAGCGGCAGGGGCGGCGACGACGGGGGCAGAGACGACGGGGGGCTGCACCTCAGGCTGCGGGGGATTGCGCTGCCGATGCCCAGTCGTCTTGCGCGACGTACCCGACGGCGCCGACGGCGCCGGGGACCCGTCGGGGGTGGTCTTCGCCTTCTTGTGGGCCGGGGAGCTGACCTCTACGCCGTCAAAGACCCTGGCAATGGGTTTCGCCTTGGATGGGGCGGTTTTGGAGGGACCGGCGGCGGGTTTGGAAGGGGCGGCGGCGGGTTTGGAAGGGGCGGCGGCGGGTTTGGAAGGGGCGGGATTGCGCCCCCTTGACGAAGCCCTCGTTAAGCGGACGGGGGGCTCCATGACCTCGGCCTCGGCATCGCTGCCCTCGCTGTATTCGTCGTCCTTCGGGAGGGGGCGTTTGCGAGGCGCCCGCTTTGGGTTAGCGCGGGCTGGGGGGGCGCTGTCATCGGAATCGTAGAGGGGCACGGGAGGCTTGCGCTGCTGGCGGGCGGGGGCTTGAATTGGTTGGTCGTCGGAGTCGGAGCCCGACGATGCCCGGTTTGGCGTCATGAAGTGGACGCGGGGGATGGGGATAGCGGTACCGACGCGAGGGGGAGTCTTCGTGAAGTCTTTACGCGGCCGCTTGACCGTCGGGACGTCCACGCGGCGGGGGGAGCCCGGTTCAATACCACCGCCGACCTGGGCCTCAGGGGTATGCTGTCGCAACCTCTTCGTAGGCGGCGACACCTGCCCCTCTGGCTCCAGCTCGTCCTCGCCCTCGTCCTCGTCCTCGTCCTCGTCCTCCTCATCCACCTCCGCCTTCCTCTTCTGCGATGAAGACCCTGCGCGCTTCGCGGGCTCCGCCTTCGCTTTAGGCTCCGCCTTCGCTTTACCCATCTTAACTTCAGCTTTCGACGGCGCGGGGCGAACGAGGGAGGCGGGGTTATCGAGGTTGTAGACAGCCTCCCACGTGGTGTTATCACCGGCGGTGCAGTGTACGGGCGCGGTGCTCGAGCGCCAGAAGGCCTTGACGATGGGGCTGTCGGGGGTGCCCGATGGAGGCACGAGGGTGTAGTCGTGAGAGAGCACGACGAAATTAACTGTGAACATTCATGTTAGTTTCCAATCGACGAAGGGATAACCTGAAAAGACTTACGATCGCCTTCCGGGTGACTCACGCGCTCGAAACGCATCCCCTGCCCAGGCGTTGAGCGGGCCGCTATGCCAACTCGTAGCCAGCGGCGCTCCGGGCGGGTCCACGAGCCGCTCCCCTTGGTGGAAGGGGCCTCAGACGGAAGCCGGACGTTGTGGGGGTAATTAACAATGCGAAACCCCTTTTCCCGCAGCCGCCCCGACAGCACCGTCCACGTAAACCCATTGTTCCCCCCGAAGACGTCCACGCCGATGTCCTCCGCCGACGCCAAGCGCATCACGGCCCGCAAGTCCTGCACGTCCGGGGTGTCGTCACGGATCTCGCAAGAGAATATCGTGGTGTTTTTGGACACGACGTCCCTGCGGAGCATTGGGGTGGTGGCGGGGAGGAGAGCAGCGGCGGCGCTGGCGGCGTTATGGGGGGCAGCGCTGGTGTCGGGAGGGGGGTCGCGCTCGCTGGGCCCGGGGTTGGCGGAAGCGACGGGCTGGCGGCGTGATCCGCGGGTGGTGCGGGAAAGAACGGCGGCGGCAGATGGAGAAGCGGTGGCGGGAGATGGGATCGCGGTGGGGGCAGATGGGGCGGCGGCGGCGGCAGATGGGACGGCGGCGTGGGAGGGCGCAGCAACACTGGATGAGGCCTCCCTTTGGTCTCTGCGCATCTTGGCCTGCTCCAAAATAATAACCGTTCTGCTGGGCGGTGAGTATAAGTCAAAGGAAAGGGTGGAGGGAACGTACGCCGCAGCTGTTTTCAGTATGCCAATCATCTCATTCTCGTTGGTCGCCAGCCCGGTGTACAGCGCCTGAGGAGATGAGTCAGCAACACAACGGGCGGGGTGAGTGAACCACCTACTTCGTCCATCCCGGGAAGGGTGACAACGGTGCCTAGCTTCTCATCCTCGTTCGTGTGTGCGCCGACGAGGACGGTCAACGCGAAGAAGTCGTCGAGGCGGAAACGGTCAGTCTGCGGAGGCTTTTAGTTCCCGAGAAAGCATTAGCAAGAATATATGCGTACCAAGTTTTTGAGGGTTCTGGCGGCAGAGTGGAAACGCCGGCGGCGGGCTTGGATCGTGTCGTCGGCGGTGCCACCCAACTGGAAGAACATGTCGAGCATCCTGTCGGCCTCCTCCTCCCCGCCCGCGAATTTCAAGAACGCCTTGTAGGCGCCACTAAGTTCGTCAGCCTTGAGAGACGGGACGGGCGTCGCCGACGGGTAGGAGGGGTTGAGACGCCGCCGTTCCCTCAGTCGATTGTCATCGTCGTAGTTAGCGAACCGCTGGTACAGGTTCCATGTGTTCTTGCCGGCGCGGAGGCCGGCGTGTTCCTCTTGGTAAAAAGCCTTGAGGACCCCCCCGTAGGAGACGTGCGCCTCGGACGCACACTGCACGATGCGCTCCCGAATGTCGGCAAAAGCGCGCTCGAACGCACAGCGTTGCTCCTGCGTCGGACGTCCGCCTGGGATCGGGTCCTGCGTGTCGTCCCTGTCAGCGTCGTCCCCCGCGCTGGCATCGCCCTGCTCCTCGTTGGCCAGGACGATGTCCTCCATCTCCCGCTTTGTCTCCGATTCCTGTCCATCGAGGGGAGGAGGTCGGGGCGAGGAGCGCTGCGCGTGCGCGGGTAACCAGGTCGGCGGTGGGGGTGGCAGGGAGGCGGGCATAAAGCCGGCCTGGGCCACGAACTCTGACATTGTCCCAGCAAACTGCTCGGGCGGGATGGGGATGGGCGTGTAGTCGAGGGAAGAAGCCCGCATGGGGTGCGGCGGCGCAAGGTGCTGGGGCCCGAACGGCGTCGCCGACCGCGCCTGCCTCGTCAAAGGTTGCTGGGGCGCGGCCGGTGTCGCCGATCGCCTCGTCGACGTCGCGGCTGCGTTTCTCTGCAGCGGCGCGAGTTGCTGGGGCGCAGCCGGTGTCGCCGACCGCCTCGTCGAGGTCGCGGCTGCCTGTCTCTGTGGCGGCGCGGCTTGCTGTGGCGCGGACGGTGTCGCCGACCGCCCCGTCGAGGGCGCGGCTGCCTGTCTTTGTGGCGCAATTTCCTGCGGCGCAGACGGTGTCACCGCCCGCCCCGTCGAGGACGCGGCTGCCTGTCTGTGCGGCGCAAGTTCCTGCGGCGGCGCGAGTCTGTGCGGCGCAAGTTCCTGCGGCGGCGCGAGTTGCTGCGGCACGGACGGCATCATGAACGCGGCTGGCGGTGGTGGTGGGAAGGCTGGAGGATAATGCTGGGTCGGAGGCAGCTGGAACTGTGGCGCCGGGGGCGTCTGTGCGAGTGGGCTCTTGGTGGCCCCATTGGCGACTTTGCGCGCACGGCGAGCTGGACGAGCTTGAGGGCCGGGGTCGGCAGCGTCACCACTCCGGGATGATGACGCTGAGGGGCCGGGAGCGGCGTCGTCAGCCCTCTGGGCTTCGGCCTGGGCGACCCGCCGCCGCTCTTGGGCGTTGAGGCCGACGCGGTTGGCGCGAGAGGTGGGAATGATATTGGTGCGGAGACCATAAGGCCCCCGCCGACCTGTTCCTCCTCCTGTTCGTCCTCCTGTTCCGCCTCCTGGTCCGCCGCTATCTCATCGTAACTGAACCCGTCGTAGTCGTCAAAGTCGCCAAAGTCGTCCGAGAGCGTGGCGATTCCCGGAGCGCTGATGCTAGTGGAATTGGGGTCGGGGAACACGTAGTTTGCGTCGCCAGGGAGTGGGCCGTTAAAGAGGTGGCCGTGGCTCACGAGATCGCTCTCTCCGTAGACTTGAGGGGATGGGGACGGTTCTGAGCTGGAGAGGGATGACATTCCCGGCGACTCTTGCGTCGCGACGCCAGGAGAAAACAGCTCAGCCGCAGGGCGAGCGCGGTGGTGGGGAGTAGTCGGTTCCATTTAGAGGAGAAAGAGGTTTGAAGTAAAGGTCTGAAAGCATCGTAAGTGTAGCACGGAGAGGTATGATATTGAAATACCTATCATGCGCGCGGATGCGCAGCTTTTTATTTTGAGGTAACCTGCAAAGTGATCAGAGAGGTTCGGGGCCGTTGACGCGTGCAACACCACCGCCCCGCTTACGGAGTGCCAGGTGTTGACTCTACCAGGGAGCGGGGTGCTGCACAGGGAGAAAAACGCGCTTACTGTTGGGCGACACGTCTTTTGTCGACGCGTCTTTTCTTCCAGCGGCGAATTCTTTTCAGCGGCGAGAATGGAGGCGAAGGGTTTTGGCGGAGCTGTTGAAACATTAGAGTGAGAACTGTTCAGGGAGCTGTGGTGAACGCACATGGTACTGAACGAGCGAGAGGACAAGGCTGCAGAGGCAGCTGGAGGCGGCGGTTTTGGCAAAGACTATTAGCTTGTGAGTGGAAATGCCTCTGGGAGCCGTAGCTGACGTACCTGGTAGCGACAGAGGGAGGGGGCGAAAGAGAGGTGGGGAGGCGTTAAGAGGCGTGAGGGAGGTGGAGGAGGAGGAAAAGAGGCGAATGGGGTGGCAGTGCAACTCGGGTGGCAGTGCAAACAGCAAATTTTTCACTTCACGCCACCCACGTCGCCGCCGCGAGGGAGGCTTCTTCCTCGCCTCCCGCCGCGGAGAACGGTCTGGCCGCCATCGCTGGAGGTCCAGAACTGCGCCACTTACCTCAAAGGACAACCAATAGGGTCGCGAATAAACGTCAACCCCCGCCGTTCTTTTTATCTGCACCGTATTTTGCAGGGGACCAAGTGTTCTGTGCATCGCAATCGTATGTTATACGATGCCCGCTACTCATTGATTTTTTTTTACATTTTTTCAGGCACTTTAATTGGGCGTGCACGAAATCCGCCGAAATCCATCTAAAGTCCAATTAAGAACTTGCCTCTTACCGCCATCTTCAAGATGGGACGTCGTGCCAAGTTCCTCACCGTGGACGAGGTGGCTGCGGGACACTGTGAACGGACTCACAGATACAACCAAGGCCTCCGGTGTGTGCTTGTCCCCCCGTATTCATTCCAGGAAGAATCTATTATTGACCCCTATTTAGCGGGAAACATATGCGCATGGCTGAAAGATTAGCCCGCAACTCGAGGAAAAGTACGAGAAACAACACCAAAACATCCAGCCCGCCTCCATTGCCGCCTCCGACCCGCGCCGACGTCAGCCTGGCGTCGCTCGACCCCAGGATCTTGCAATGGCGGACGTTCCCGCTTCCCGAGGAAGAGGAGCTCTTCCTCGATGCTCTGCATGGTGGACGGGGCCGGGACTTCTCCCCCTGGACATCTGGATGGTGGAGCCCCCGTTTGCGGACGACGACGACACGAGGGACCCCCAAAGCCTTTGGTATATCAGCTTCACTCACAACTCACGAATCGCGCTTCACGGGCTTCGGCTGCAGCAAGAGCAGGCCGACGATGTACGACGTCGGGCGGCATTCGCCACTGAGGGGGAGGCGGCACATCAGGAGGAATTGCGGGAGCTGCAATCGCGTTGGGCACGGGTTATGGCGCTCCCGGCGTACCCAGTCAACTCACGGAAGTACGCGATGTGGATTCACTACACAAATTGGCTTGCACGTACCATATATCGTTTGTACCACTTAGAATTCTTGAATTAACCTCACAATGTAACGATTTGACAATGCAACAAGATATATTCAAAATCTAAGTACATTCTCAGAGAGACAGAAAATAGGTACAACACAAAGAAAGAGGATTAGCGTGCAGGCAGCGTGAACATGTGGTCCGTGAGATGTCGCCGTACGTCCCCCATATCCCTCTCCGAGAGGCCGGTGCTGCAATAGCCGCGCATGAAGGCGGCCATCATGCACAAGACCCAGACGCCGCAGTCGTAGCCATTTGTTTGGCGCGGCTGCCCCTGGAGGTGAAGAGGAATCAGGAACCAGCCTATAATCATAGGGAACAGAAACACTTACAGGCTCGAACAATGGATTCGCCTCCCAGGCGTCCTCCTCGACGCTGATATTCATGGGGTGGTTATGTCGTTCTGCGAGCGTCAACATGCGAGTGATCAAAGTCATAATATCCTGCGCAACGCATCAAATGATTGAAGACATAGTTAGAGGCCAGCATACCTTAAGATCGCGGCGCCAACCAGCTTTGGAGGCGAGGCTGTCGAAGAGAAATACCCGTCGTTGGTAAACAGGAATGACGGCGAGCACCCAGTGCTCCTCCGTACGTCGATGGATGGGGACAAGCCACGTTGATTTTTCCCAGAACGTCGTGCGGCTGAGGAAACGCCAGACCTCAGCGTCGGAGGCCTTGTATCTGATGCGGTGTAGGTCGACGGTGCTGAGAACGGCGCAATTCGCCGCGTCGAGGCGGCACGGGGAGTCCGGTCGCCTGAAGAAGGCATGGAGAGCGGCAGCGACGCCGTTGAGGCAGCAGCCAGTGAGGCGGCCATGGGGGTTGGTCAAGGTATCGAGGTCTTTGATCTCGAGCGTGTCGCCGCGGACACCAGGCGTCGGCTCAGGGAGTTGGCGTCGGCGGCGATCCCGGACGATCTGGAAAGATTGATTATATGATATCACCTCTTGCACGAAGGGAGAGTCTGTAACAAGTGCCTGGCAAGCGTGTTAGTTAGTTTGCAACACTAAAGAGTTAGTTCACAGCGGATACGCACGAGAGTTTCCCACCGAAGGTCACACGCGATGGCATTTACACCCGAGGTCTCCTCCACCTCCTGCCGCCTCTCCAGCATATCCCCGACCAGCAGTGGCTCATCGGTATCGGAGATGAGCCCCGGGTCAAGTTCCTCGGGCGCGACAATGTCGGTGTCAGCGGAGGCCTGAGGTCCCTCGAAGACAACCTCGTTGTCGTCATCCACATTCCCCACTCCACGTTGAAGTTCGCGTGGTGGATGTGCAGACGGGTGGGACGGCGCCGCAGACGAGTGGGACGGCACCGTGCGAGAGATGGTGGTCGAGGCAGGCGGCGCGGCCGTTCGCGGGCCAGAGGTAGTGGCGGAGGCAGATGTCGCGGCGATAGCTTGGGGTCGAGGGCGCAGGCAGAGCGCTGGTGCCCACAGTCTCCTCAAATACTCGAGCTCTTGCTGCCGTTGTACAAGTGGGAGTTGGAGATCAGGATCTATGAAATGTGAGTGAGGCGTGAATCGTGACAATATAAAACGCACCGTTGGCCGACGAAATGACTTTTGCCACCACGGCAAGCTCCTCCTTCAGCCAAAGATCGAGGTTTCTGCGCTCCAGGTTTAGACGATCCGCCTCCTCAGCGCATCGGTCGATAATATGGAGGCTCCGAATGCCATCGCGCACGTCGTGGTCCTCGAGCCAACGCGGTACAGGCTCGTTCGACGACTGGATCCAGACGTCCTGGTGGAGTGACGGATCGCTGCGGAGACCATCCAGCGTAGTTGGGAGCGCTGCCGGAATAGGAATGTTGCATCCGGGAGGACGGAGCTCCTCAAGCCGCGCACAGTAACCATTGAACTTCTTGAGTGCTCGAGTTAGAGCCGGCTGGCGCCTTGTTATCGCCTTCCGGGTCATCTGGTAAAGTTTGGTGCCTAAGCGGCCGGTGAGCAACAATCTAACACTGCATCGGATGTTGAGGGACACTTACCGAGAGGCTCCCTTCGACCAGAGACGGCACGGTCGAGCATCTCCCATTCTTGGAAGGATCCGACGGCGCGCTTTCGAATGTTCATCTTGAGATCGCGCATCATGAGTAATGTCCGTACGAACTCCAGCGGTAGGTTGCATAACTCAGGGAAGGCGGTCGAGATGTTAAGGGAGGCGTACAAGGACTCGGCCTGTTCGCTTAGCGCCTGATGGGTTTCTTGGAGGCGGCGGAGGATGTTGCGGGTCTCGGTAGCGGCGGAGTCATCGCTGGCAATCGTGGTCTTGACCTCGAGAATCGAGGTCTCGACGGCGTCGATCTGGACCTGCAGGGCTAGAACTTTATCCAATTCGCGTTTGAGGCGGGCGGGGGCATCTGCGGACAAAGGATGAGGGAGGCAATGAAGGCGGCGATGTATGGGAGCTTACGGGCACGAAGGCTGCTCTGCGCCACCTTCTGCGCCGCCCATTCGCTGCGCAGCTCGGCTGTGGGGACGCGACAGTCCCGGAGCATCTTCTTGGCTTTGGCCAGCCTGGGTGCGACATTCTTGGCCTCCTGGCGCTGCAGCCAGGTACCGAGATTGGTGAGGCCTTCGGCGTTTATGAACGACATGTACAAGTCAATCATCCAGATGCGTCTGGAGTTCTGGATACAGTTCAGCGCCGCCTGCAGAAAGATATATATTACGCACCCATTGGTTCCGCGTGATAGGGATGAGTTTGCGAATGCGCGACCAAATGCGCTCCACGCCTTCGCCATCCGTCAGCCCGCAGCCCGGACGCATGCGGGGGTTGTAGACGAGCTGACATACCCACTGATGCCCGTACGCGTGCATTGCGTTGATGGCAAAGCCGACGCGCTCGCGCAGGCCTGGAGTGAGGAGAGGGAACTAAAAGGGCATCCACAATATTAGATAGAGGCGACGGAGGCGGCCAGAACTACTCACCAAATTACAACTGTGGTCGGTAAGGCAGCCGACGTCGTAGTTTTGAAGGATGGTTGCCTGCGGCGGTAAGTGCTCTTGAACAACCTCCAATCCCGCCACGATATACTGCTGCTGCTCCCCAGGGGTGTCGACATTGCATAGGAATAGCACCTGCGAATGGCGGCAGGTGATAGCGAAAATGCCGCTGGCGTCATAGCGTTGAGGGTCCGCCTTTTGTTTCTTCTCATTGGCGGCCTCCCAAGATGATTCGCAAGCGTCGAGCGCCTCCTGCGGGATTGCGGGCTTGACCTTAGCGGGCGGCCGGTTCTTGGCGGCGTCTATACGCGCTTTGACTTCGACCATTTTCTCCTTTGGGATGAAATAGTCGGGGGTGTACGAGATGGGACCGTCGCCCGCTGATTTCAGGTGGCGATAGCTGAAACAGCCATCGCCGCCAAGCTGTACATCGCCCCCTCTATTCGTGTAGGTCAGATTCATGCTTCCCATCCACCAAAGTGACAACTTACTCCTTCAGAGGCCGCCCCCACGTTTCTAGCCCAAAGCACGCCGGGCACCGCTCTCGTAAAATCCTGTCGGCACGCCCAGGCGTTAACGCTGGGGTTGTCTGTTCGCGAGGCGGTGGAGGACGGTCAGAGGCGTCGGAGGCGCGGGACGACGCGGGGTCATCAGAGGCGGGCGACGTCGCGGCGTCTGTTGTCTGTTCGCGGGCTGGCGCGGATGTCTGTTCGCGGGTTGGTGGCACCGGATGGTTGGAGGCGGGCGCCGACGCGGGGTCGTTGGAGGCGAGCGGCGCCGACGCGCGGGCTGGTGGTGCGGATGTCTGTTCGCGCGCTGTTGGCACAGGATGGTTGGAGGCGGGCGCCGACGCAGGGTTGTTGGAGGGGAGCGGCGCCGACGTGGGGTCGCTGGAGGCGGGCGCCGACGCGGCGTCTGCGTCTGCATGCGCGGGGGTCGACCCGAGAGGCGAGCCAGGCACGGAGGAGGCGGTCGACTGCAATCCGAGAGCAGTCGCCGCATCCGCGAGAGTAGCAGACACGCGGGCATCAAGGCGCGTCTGAAGATTGCTGGACCAGAGGACGGCGTTGCTGAGGGCGGAACGGAACGGATCAACTGCTCGCATGCCCAAGTTCTAAGGCGGGTCAGAGGCATACAGAGGGTAGGTAAGATACAGAGACATACCCGTTGCGAGTCCACGCAGAGGCCGCGCCGCGTATATGTACTGTGCAGCGCCGCCGCGAGCGCTGTGATGGCGTCGCAGGATCTCTCGAAGAACCCGCGATATAGATCCAAAAGATCGATGGATACGGCGGTGCGGGGCCTGGTGGGGGATGCGGCGAAGAGACCGTGTTGCAGCAGAAGGATTGGGGCCGGAAGGCAGTCGCATGTAGTGAGGCGCACCGTTTTGTAATCTTTCAGAATTGAATTATGAGGGACGGGAAGTCGAAATGGGGACCACTTACGAGTAGGATATAGGCACTGTATCAGCAGTGTGTACGGCGCGACACACGCAGCCCCGCAGGTATTGTTGACCTCCGCAGGGATGATGGGGGGGATGCGACCGTGCGTATCGCGTCGGTACTGCAGAAAGGGCCGCTCCAGACGGGGGAGAAGAGCGCCCCACGCCTTCACCGTTGAGTCATGCTTGTTGTCAGGGTGCACGACGAACACCTGGACTGCAGCAGGCAGAGTGGGGGCGGGAGGAGGCGGGGGCAGAGGCGGTTCGTCAACCCAGGCGTCGTCCGTTTCCATTTCAACATCTTGGCCGGAGGGTCCAAGCTGCGGGTCTCCAGTACGCAACACGTCGCCGGCAGGCGGTCTATCCAGCAACGCGTTCAGTTGCGCGGCGAGTGTCTGCCTTTTGAAGGCGCGTCCAATGCCCACAACGGGCTTCCTGTTGTGCTTGTCGCGTTGTTTAGCAGGGCTGGTAGACTGTGCGCCGAGTCCAGAGCGTGCTGCGGGGTCGTTGCGGCGGAGGGAGCGCCGTCCAGACATCAGAGTAGACCCCGATGTGTGGTGGCGTGGTGAAAGAAAGAAAAGACGTGATGAGCGCCCAGTGGCAGTGCCGGCGTCAAGCGGCTCCTGTTCCATGGAAGCATTCGGGATGCCGTTACGGCTCCTCGCCTCCCGCCAGAGGGTACCTCTTAGGTAGGTTAATTCACGACACAATAACCTACCTAAGAGGACTTTACATAATAGCCGAGTAGGTCACTGGGGTGTGCATAACCACCTGTTAGCATCAAAATGACATCTCTTCCCTTTGATCTTTTCTCCCAACCGCCCGTGTTTGTCCTTTGATCATGAGCTCACACTAGGTTTATTGGGTCTTGGTCACTCGGACCCTCGCGACCTTTGCATACAGGCTCGGCCATTACCAGGTACCTTGTCAAGCTTGGATAAACAAGTTGAACCAAGAAATAGCTCACAAATTGAAATATACAGTTTTCCAGCCCTTGCACCACTGTCAATTCCCATCTCAGTTATTTTGAGAAATTGCTGTGTACCTCCCAAGACCTCCCAATTCTTATTTCCGTCTCCTTGGAGTCTCCGTCCAATTCCAAACTGATTATAAACCACTTTTGTAAGTACTAGATACCGCCTTCCTTGCAACTGCCGTCGTCGGTTTGAAGCCGGCCCAGAAGCCAAACTGACGGTCATTGCCGGTGAGAGCGCTGGCTGATGCATCCGACTCAATTGCTTTGTACAGCTTAATGCCAAGATCAGCAGCAAGATACGTATCCAGTATATAAGACGGTTGTTGGAGTTCCGACTCCCTACATCCGGATGGCCTCTCCCCAGTTTTCCTCCCGGCACCGTACTCAGGCTGGGGTTACTTCCCACCAGAATACGAACTTGCTTCCAGACGCAACTATGGTGGACGTCCCCTTGGTTCAACCTGAAGATACTTCTGGAGAAGAAATGCCTCTGTGGAAAAGACCAGCGGCCTGGTGGCATGTTCACATCCCCATCGTCGGTTAACCCATCTCATTATAACCCAGGCTGGTGGTACTCGCGCCTTTCAACGCTATCATTCTCTCATTAACACTCGATTCGAGCTGTACATGGATCTCACCTGCCGTGTCCATGGGCCTGGATTTCAGCTCCCAGGCATTGACCCCCAATCTATGTCGCAAAACACCCATCAGAATTCCCCTCTCTCGTTCAACATCAATAATTTTGCTTTTGCGGGAACACTCCCTGCTTCCAATCCTTGTTCATCCTTTATTGAAGCCGTGAACTTAGCCAACGGTATTTGCATTCGACTGCACGTTATTTTATAACTTTACTGAAGCTCAAGCAGTGATGACCTTCGTAGCCGGGATCTTGACCTTTATGACCGTTGCATGGTGGGGATCGTTCTCCGACCGGCATGGTCGCAGTCGAACAATGGGAATCATTGCTTTCGGACAACTTTTATCGCTGTTAATCATCATATTCGTCGCCAAATACGTTGAATTAATTCCAGGCGGATACTGGGTGCTTCTTGTGGAGGCCATATTTACAGGAGCTGTCGGTGGTGAGTAACTGGAGTATTTGAATGCTAAATGACTCATATGACCGTACTTCCAGGGTCTGCGAGTGAACATGCCATCGTCTGGGCTTATCTGTCGGACATTACGACCCGCGAGAAAAGGTGACAGTTGTATGGAATTTGCCTTGCTATGTTCCTGAAGCGTGTCTCCAAGATCTACTATTTTCTCCATTGTCCTGGGTTCAATTCTGGCAGGGATGAGGGTTGGCCCAATATTGGGCAGCTTTGTTCTCCGGTATGCACATTTGACGATGTCGTATTATTTGTCTGATATTCACCTCTCGCAATTGATAGAACGACCCATAATCCGCTTTCGGTGTTTTACGTTGGGGCGGCACTCAAATTTATTCATGTTTCTTTGGTTTGGTTTGCTCTCCCCGAGTCCCTAACCACGGTGAAGATGCATGGAGCTTCCGTTAGACACCAGGAGAATCAGTTGCGATGGTTTCAACGCCTGTACTTCTTTTTGAAGCCTCTGTCTACTCTCTTCCCGGAGAAGATTTCAAACCCCAATTCTTCCATCCGGAGAAGGGATTGGAATCTCACGGTTTTAGTACTAGGGTATGGAGCGATGATCTTGGCTGTAGTGGGTCCATTTCTGTTCTGCTCATTTGGAGTTGCTCTAATTAACGCCCACAGTCATCCTCGAATTACCAAATTATTTATACGTTCTTCAACTTTGGCATAGAATATGTCAGTTACGCATCTGCTATACTTTTCATTTTAACATTCGCTCCAGCTGCGCTATTGCCGGGACAGCATTGGCTTCGCTAGTGCCATCTTTCTTACTCTCATTCTTCCGGGTCAGGAATCTTTATGTTGCTTGTTATTTCATCTGACCTGTCTTACAGCCACCATCAAGTTTGCAAAACACAGACGTGCCAATATCTCCAACCCACACACAAATTCCGAACGTGAACCATTACTCGCCGATGGTGATAGATCTGATCAGCCCGCCCCACCCACACCTGCGGTGCTCGACCTTGCCCTCGCACGTTTTTCCGTCTTGGTGGAGATAGTCGTGTACACCTTGCTCCCCTTTGCCCCGACGGGAAACCTATTCGTACTGTTCTTTTCCCTCGGCTCCTTCGGAGCGGGACTCGTTCCCGCCATCAACAGCATCGTGCTCGAGTTGTACACCCGAAAAATCGGTAATAATGCAGTCGTCGAGTCGGGCAGGCTTTTTGGTGCGCTGAGTGTAGCGCAAATGTTGTTGTAAGTCTGCTTGCGTTTTCTTCGGTATTTATTTTCACGTGTGTATTTTTACAGTAATGGACTTGGCCTGACCGTGTATTGGCTTATCTTTGCAGCGACTCTTAACACGTATCCCAGGACGATTTTCTTCGTAGCTCTGGGCAACGCGGTTGCTGCTTTTGTTATTCTGCGTTTTGTCAGAGTGGTTCCGGAGGTTCAAGTTGACGACGGCGAGAACATTGCTTAGGTTCCTATGGAGAAGTGCCTTCAATGGACATTATAATAGGGTCTAATATGGCAGTGTCTATGCTTACTGGTTTGTATTATTGCAACTTCCGCTCGCACTTGAACGTTCGGCACCTGGTGGTTGAAAATCCTTCGGCCTACAGACCAGTTGAGGAGGATTACCGAAGATTAGGCTTGAATGTAGGATAGGCATCACGCATCGTGTCCGGTCCAAAACTCTGAACGTCGAAATAAATTCTGAGCCCCTTGGCATCCACTTACCCGGTCTAAAGTCTTGTCCAGCGGTAAAAATCAATAGATCGATGTTCACAAATTTGAAAGTGGTGCGCATTAATCTGGCGCGTTCCTACCAAGATACGAGCAGGGTAAGACGGAACGAAGCGCAGAAACAACGTCAGAAAACGCCGGGCTCTTTGGTATTTCTTGCAACCTCCTGTCGAAGAAAAACAAGGCCAATGTCGACATCCGAGTCTTATTTTAATTATGGAACATGGCCGACGCGTTACTGTGGATTAGTAAGGGCTCGGGCGCGTCGCCGTTGGTGGCCGTGGTGACCGACGCGTTCAAGAGGGAGATCATCACGCCATTATGCGCAATATTGAATGTGCAAAGTCATGTGCTTTGCATGTGACCGGCTCACAAATCGGACATGGCATCAACACAAAAAGCGCGTCTTCTCCTTCTACTCCCACCATCTCTCATCCTTCATCCCCGTCGCGCACTAAATCGCCATGCCCGTCACCGTAATTGAGGACTTTGCCGCCTTCACGAAAGCCGTACGTCGCGCTTATCCCTGGCATCATATTCTTTTCTTATTATTTAAACTGTGTCCTAACCACAATCCCGTAGATTAATAGTGAAACGCCCATTATCATCGACTTCTGGGCCCCTTGGTGCGGTCCCTGCAAGATAATCACCCCAATTTTCGAGAAATTCTCGGAAAAGGCAGAAAATGCCGCGCTCAAGTTTTACAAGCTCGACACAGAGGAGAACGAACGCGCCATGATTGAGGCTAACGTCCGCGTCGTACGTCGTCTCCAATTCAATTGTGTCCCTGCTAACGATGGTGCTAGATGCCGTCGTTCATGGTGTTCCAGAACGGGAACAAGATCGGCGAAAGTGCTGGTGCGCTGCCTACGCCGCTTGCCGTGCGTCCTTTTCTCTGCTTTTCGTGTGGATATGTGCTAACGCGCTCTCTAGGCCCTGATAACCAAGCATGCCGCCGCCGCCGCCGCCGCCGCCGCCAAGCCCGATGCACCCGCCGATGCAGTACCACCCGTATCGACCGAGGCACCCGTCGTTGCGCCCACAGAAGCACCAGCACCCGCTGCCGCCCCCGCAAGTGCCGAGGCGGCCCCTGCACCGAAGCCAGAGGCCCCCGCCGCTGAAAAGCTGTAATCGGTGGTCGTTTGTATGCAGTCAGTCTTGGGATACCATCTGAACGATGTACATAGATAGTTATTCATCTAATTACAAGAGCGCAATGAATACAGATGTATGTACGATGTATCAACCTTTTTCATACTAATAGAAATTGCTTGGGCACGCCCGGAGGATTATTTTCTGTTCGTCAAAAATTCCCGACGCGGTCGGAATTCAATGTTGGAGTTCAAGCTTTAGCGCTGAGTTGACACGACTTGGTTCTCATACTCGATCCGCGTCGACTGTAGAGGAATTTGCAGTCGCGTCCTCTCCTCGTATTTCAGACCACAATCCAATAAAATTAAATGCCAATAAACAGCGCCCACACTCCCTTTGCATACGACACAATCTCGTCTGCGCCGAGCTTACTCTCCCCGAATATCCGGTCCACAAACGTTATGGGTATCTCACCCACCGAGTAGCCCAGCGCGCGCGCCCGGACCATCATCTCCATCTGGAACACGTAGCCCTTCGACTGCGTCTCCGCGATGATGTGCCGCAGCACAGGGAGCCGGTATAGCCTGCACGCAACGCAGCGCAAATAATCATCAGCGAGTGGTGTTATATAGGAACGGGTGGATGCCTTACCGGAAGCTCCCCGTCAAGTCACTCACGCCGGGGTTCAACACAGTGTCGGCGAGGAAATTCGCACCCCTCGAGACGAGCTTGCGTTTTAAATCCCATCCATGCACACCACCCGGCGTTGTCCCGGGCAAGGACGGTTTTGACGTCGAGCGGTACCGCGTCCCCGTCACGATGTCGAGGTTGTGGGCCTTCTGCAGGCTATGAAGAGTGAAAACACGTCAGTGACGTGGCCATAAGCACAACGAAAACTGGGCAGCCCACCTAATAAATTGTGGGATGAATTTGGGCTGCGCGGAGAGGTGTTAGTTAGTTGCAGGGCAGGGCGAAAGACAAACGTACATGGTGGGAGAAATCCGCGTCCATGATAATTACAAAGTCGCCTGTACAGAAATTGAGGCCATGGATATACGCCGTCCTGCAGCCAGCTCATGAGCCTAAGTCAGTCAGCGCATGTAGAATCGCCGTACCCAAGGCCCAATTTCCCCGCCCGCGGTTTGAGCACCTGCGCAGAATAAATTCAAAAAAGATGCGCGGAGCGTTGGCAAACGACGCACGATCTTGTCCTCGCCATAAACACCGGCCAGCTGCCGTGCGACCTCCTGTGTCCCGTCGGGGCTGGCGTCGTCCACCACAATGACCTCCCAAGCTAACTGCCTGCCCAGGTTCGATTCATTCGGCCAAAAATTGCCTAGCTAGACTCACTGCTTCTCAAACACATTCGCGAGCAACCAGATGATGATGGGGAGGTTCTTTCGCTCGTTGTAGGTGGGGAGAATGACCGAGTACTTGTGGGTATTGGAAGTCGCGAACTGGCCTTGCATCGTTCGCGATTCAATGCTTTCAAAAGGGTTCATCCGCTGTCACACTTGCGCGCCTGTCACAGTGACAGGTCACAGTGCAGCTTGTCCTCTACCATTTATATGGCCTCCGCCGCTGTCGAGCGCCTCAAAAGCCTCCTATGCGAAACCCTGCGTGTCACCGTCACCGACGGCCGCATCTTCATTGGCTCCTTCGCGGGCACGGACCAGCCGCTTAACATCCTCCTTCTGAACACCGACGAATTCCGCCTCGGACCAGACGAAAACCCCGATGGCCGCTACGTCGGCCAGATCCTCATCCCCTGGAGGCTCGTAGTCAAAGCAGAGGTCCAGACCGGCGGCGGACCACCCCGCGTGTTGGATGAATATTTATAAGGTGGGCATCAAACCAGACTTCATTCAAGTCGGTCAGAGTCTCAGTCGCGGTGTTCATCCCGAAAGACTGTATTTTATGCCAATGTTTTACCATCAAATGCGATATTTTCTCGGCGGAACTGCATTTGACAAGCCTGTTCCAGTGTAAACTTGACACCACACTTCGCTTTCCGCGCTATGTCAACTCCCGCCATTTTGTGGACAGCCGTGGACTGCCGTCGACGGGTTCACGAGAGCCGACGACATCACTGCACATCGATGTGAATCCAGTGAAATGTGAAATGTTCAGGTTGCCTAAATCAATGCGCCATATAAGTGCCATATATTCCAAAACCAATACACGGCGATCAATATCCAGTTCCAGTTCCAGTTCCAATACATCGCGTACAAGCTTAATATAACTACTGGCCAAGTACGTCTCGTCCTTTCATCTCCGTCGTCCCTTGTTGATAAAGAATCAGCTTCTGCTGTCGCCGTTCAGTATTCTGCTGTCGTGGTTAAACAGTTCAAGCAACTGATGATCTCACCCACCCCGAGCTGCTATGATTGCGGTCCCAGATACTTGCTAGGCTGATTCATATGAAGATTCCTGCCTTGTTACGGGTGGACCGGAAATTATGTGTGGAAGAAACCTTTCGAAACGCTTGATTGCCAAGCTATCAGAGCGAAATATGCAAGTGTTCCGTGCTAACCGCTTCATGTCCTGATTGATCACCGCATTCCATTTCTCCGCGTTTACGACTCGAACCCGATGACCTGATCTTGTGTCTGTCTCGCAATTGTATCCATTAAGCGCCCAATGTCTGAATCTGCGAGAAGGAAGGTTTTTTTACTTGCTCACGGCATTACAACGTTACAGTTAACGGCTCCTTCATTTCTATTTGGGTTCGTCGAGGTACTTGTACCTAAGTATTCAATACGTAGACGAATATCACCTTAACTTGTTAAATTCAGGTGTATGAAATCATATCCCTGGACGTCCTGACCTGGGAATGGTATTTCTTGCGCGTTGTGGTCAACCACGTCAGGAATACTCGGCGGCGAGCAGTATAGATGTCTGCAGGGCTCCATCAATTAGTTTAGTCGAGATTATAGTCCTGAGTCGCACAACGAAAATTTGCGGCCGAAGGAAATCTAATCGACCCAACGGAGCGGTTCGGTATCTCTAGAACCATTTCACTCGAAGCACAATCCATCTTTGATGTGCACCATGACAGGGGCGAGTCTTCTGGCTAAGTCTAAGTTGAGTCTAAGAGTCTATTTATCAGCACCAAATTGGTGCTGGTTCTCATCGTGAAGTTTTGTTATGTGTATTCAACCGTGGGTGTTTGCTCACTGGTGACTGCCAAAAAATTAATTCGTGTTTTTGTGTGTACGTTCTACGATGGGTTTTCTGTTCTATTTCGAAGCTCCTCTCCATTATTACCTGTGTAAATTGATTGCTGTATGTATCAATATCGATACGTCGCGGGGAGCGCTGAAAGGAATCAAATTTCCTGTTTTTGTTTTAGGAAGGACTTCGGGCCTCTCAAAAACTGTTCCCCGCCGGCAAAACCTTGGCGAATCTCTCACAGCTATCTTGCTATCTCACTGTCTCTCCAACGACCTCTTCCAACTGCAATGCAAGACCTGAAGCAAGTGGTCGTAATCGGTGCTGGTGCGGGTCATGATTTCCTTCTATGGAAGATGGAAATCAACCTCCTATAGGTGTTGTTGGTCTAACTACTGCGGTGCGGATCCAAGAAAAGGGAGGGTATCAAGTCGCGATAGTGGCTGAGGCACTTCCGAGCGACCCCAAGAGCATCAAGTATACGAGTCATTGGGCGGTGAGTTGCTTTGTAGTTGGCTATCTCTACTCTTCAACCTCCTATTAAGGGTGCGCATCATGTCAGTCTCGCTGGACCGGACGTTCGTCAACAGAGTGCGTGGAACGAAAATTTGGTGAGCTTTGACTGATAATGATGTCCCAGAAATGGACCAAGAAACATTCAAAACTATGTGGGAGCTCTCCGCCCCGGGTGGACCGGCGGAAGGTTGCTTTTTACGGATGCAAGAAAATCAATATTTCGCAGAACCCATCGCAAATCCGGAGGTTCTCCAGGTAATGCCAGATGTGCGTTCCCAGTGACATTACCGAGCAGATTCCGAGACGATTATTTTCGCAGTATAAAGTCCTTCCGTCGAGCACACTGCCACCGAATTGTGCACAAGGAATATCGTTTACAACACTCACGATTGACTGTCCGATTTATCTCAATTATTTGATGTCCCGTTTCCTTGCTGGGGGAGGTTCAATCGTTCGGGGTGCGGTTCAGCATATTGCGCAGGTTGTCGAAGGGGGTGCTGGGATATTCAATGGACGCAAGTGTCTTTCCCCGCCCGCGGCGGTCATTGTTTGTGTGGGACTTGGAGCGCGAACTCTCGGGGGCGTGGAGGACAAAGATATGTACCCAATTCGTGGGCAAACTGTGCTGCTTAGGGCTCCATGGATCAAGTTTGGAAGAACCATGAGCAGTGAAAGTGGACTTTGGACGTACGTTATTCCGCGCAGGAGTGGTGATGTATGGGCTGTCTTCTCCGTTGACGTTCGCTGAAGCCAATCCCAGATCATCGTTGGTGGAATCAAAGCAGACAACGATTGGTTTGAACATCCACTGATTATTGTCGCGTACTTGCCTGATTTACGGTCTAGGTATCCGGTCCCACGCCAAGAGACCACACTAGACATTTTGGAACGCAGTTTTGCTCTATGTCCAGAGCTTGCTCCTCCCGAAATACGGGCCCAGCGCGAGCCGGTTTTGGAAGACCTACAACCAATTATTATCGAAGAAGGATGCGGATTACGGCCAGCGAGAAAAGGCGGAATAAGACTTGAAGTTGAGTGGGTTGCTGCTCCATTGGGAGAGGAGAAGAAGATTCCGATAGTTTTCAACTATGGGTAGGTGCTCGGTTGTTGCAACGTTCATCTTTGTTGACTTAGCATGCTCAGACACGGCGGTTACGGCTATCAGAGCTCATGGGGCTCCGCAACTCTGGCATTGGAATTATTAGAGCAAGCGATGGCGCAGTCGAAGTGAGACTCACGTTAAATTTACGTAAATGGATTAGTTGCTTTGTGAATCTGTGTTCGAGTCTATGCCAATCCACCATCTCTTTGGAAAATACTTTTCGTCTTCTCGCACAAAGTCGGCGCGTCCGGAAAAACGCTGTTTGGAAAGAAGTAGAGGTAGCCAATATCTGTCAGACTCCCACATATTATTGAACGGAAGGTTGGTCTTGTCAAACCATTCCGGGCGCATCTCATCCGATCTTTGCGAAGGTTATCATCAGGAAGAGCAGTCAAGAAATTTCAAACATACTCGGTGATGGTTCCGCTATACTCTTCTGCACGAAAGATATCTATGTGTGCCCATTTTTCTCCTGGAACGACGAAAAGCAGAGTCCCTGCATGTTCTAAAGGTGCTGTAATCCCAGATTCTTCCTAGTTATGACGGCCGTCAAATGCACAAAGTTGCAGATAAATTTTCAGCACACCTTCAGTTCGCGGAGTGCAGCATCCAAAGTGCTTTCCCCTGGTTCAACCTTGCCGCCTGAAAAAATGAGAACAGATGAAGAGTTGAACAAAACAACTCACCGAATCCATTATATCTGGTCAAAATAGTGAGCACCCTGGCGAACGGTGAGGTAGCGAAATAACTTGTGGATTCCTAAACCTCGCTTCTTGTACCCGAGTAAGAGCTTGTCGTCGTGAACGAGAAAAACGTTGGTATAGTATCGAATTTCTGCAGCAGGAAACCAATCGCCAGAGCCACCGGCATGGAACTCTTTCAAGTCGTCCGACAGTCCCGGTGGCGGCATGTTAGACCAGAGTCGGATTGTCTATGGAGTCGATCGGAGTTCCTTGTAAGCGGCTTAGGAACCATGAAACTCGAAATGTAAATCCCCATCAGACAGATCATAAAAAACTAAAATAAAAAACTAAATAATGAGGATAAATCCCTTTATGGAAGGCAGTGCACCTAAATCGAGAACCTTTCAACACGCTCGCAGTCGCGCGCCTATATCCAAACGGTATGTGCCGATATAAACTCATTTAACCCTGCTTGTACCTCACACGAATAAAAGAATGGTTAGCTGTTCATTAATTCAAGGACAATATTAATTCCAAAAGACATTCCTACAGAAAGGGACCTAGCGGCTAGTCTCTTATAAACAGACGCTACAACAAAAAAGTGCTCGTACTTGCGCATTGTTGTACCTAGCGGCGCGGACGCGGGACTGCCGGACGCGTGCAAAGATGAGGGCGAGACCGAGCTACTCGAGAAAGCAAGTGAGAATTCTAACGAGTGAAAAACGCGCGTAGCTGATCGTCGTACCTCCGCAAGAATCCCATGCTTACTCCTGCCTCTCAGACACAAGGGCAATCCGCGCGCAGCCTGGGTCTGTGGCCGCCGGGTGGGCCATCTTGTAGTTAAACGCCAGCTCTTCAGCGCGCGAGTAACCTGGATACCAGTCTCCCTCTTCATCATATGGGAGATCCCCGGCCTCCAAGAGACTGTCTAGCCGCTTCATGGTTTGCAGGACGATGGGCGTAACAGGGCTTAAATCTGGTACGTCGTCGAGGGAAGCGTTGAGCCGATGTTTCTTTGTCGCTCGGCGGCCAGGCTGCTGATCGGCAGCACGGCGCTTGCCCGTAGACGCTGGCCCTCTCTTCGGCTGCACGAAGTTGTCTTCACTGTCTTCAGGGTCATGCTCCACAAATTCCAGTAGTCTTTCATGTGCGGCAAAGAGTTCATTTGCGAGTAGGAATACATTCCATGCGAATCTCGCAAAGAGGTAAGCAGCACGCACGCGTCGAGGCAAGGCCACAATACGAAAATTGTGTTTTTGAGCAAGCTGAAGTGAGCCATCACCCATCCAGAAAGTGACCCATTCGTTCTGGTATGGGTAGAAGCAAAAGTGTGCATTATCGATCCCACGCACATTGACATCGGCCCGCAACGTCAATTGATTGTTGGGGGTGTTCACAGTAAAGTAGCGTGTGTCGCCCGCCTTCTGGGCGAAATGGTGCCTCGTAAACTAGGATTTAAATGAGCAGACGAGTTCATCGAATCATAGTGGCGGCGTACCCAGCGCGCTTCCGAGGATGGGACCAAGTGGGTGCAATCGAGCCGGTCAGTTTCGCCAGTGAGCACACAATATTCATCGTCATTTTTCACGATCGCACTAACATTCGACGCATTGGTTTTTTTCTTCATGTCATTCCGCCCGTTCACCCTGTTGTCGAAAGTCCATACTGAGGGCACTGTAGGTGGCTTCCAGTAACTGAATTTTCGGCACAGGGGATAACTATTATTCGGCCGTCAGCAACATGAAGGGTTGGAGGCACTGAGGCATACCGGTAATTGCGTCCTTTTCCAATGATGCTGAACGTGTAGTCGCCGGGGGGTAGCATGTCGGCTTCGACAACAACAGACTTCCCCAAGAGGCGCAAGGCGCCGGTCTTGTTGTTGGCTAAGATGCAGCACGCATCGAGTACAAGAGCGCACGGAAGGCCATAATTGGAACTGTCGGGTAAATTTCCCTCGGGATTCAACGGAGAGACGAAGAGTTTAAATATGAGTTGTGGGGGATTGTATCCAGGATGGTAAATATTGATCGGTTTCGCCTCAACCTCCTCAGGTATATCGTTGATGGCAGGTCGGAGCTTGGCCTTGCGGGGCATGGCGCGAACTCTCCGTTCAACATGTGGTAATTTGGTAGTGTTTGGCTAGAGCTTCCACTTTGCCTTGTACCAGGCTACGACGAGCGTGGATGGAAATTTCGCTGCATCCACGTCCAACGCGCGGGATGCACGCCAACGACTTTGGTGCACGACGCGGCCGCAACAAGCAGTGGGTTGCGCCCGGTGCAGAGCAGTCGTCCCGCTCAGCGAGCAGCACACCCGGACCCTCGGACGCGGAGGGACGTGATCGCGGTCGCGGTCGAGGTCAGGGCCGCGGGCAGCCACCGAGAATAAATGGGGTGCACTCACAGACAACGTCGCGCACCGGCACCCCCGCAATGCCTCCAACTGAGTCGACAACCCCTGCACCTGTGCTAGAAGAACCCGTCCTCGAAACCCAGGAAGAACGCGAAAAATTTTACCAAGAGGTATGTGTTTCTCTGGAATCTTGCTCAGTTTCCACGTACTAGAACTTGTTGCATGGCGGTTGTATGTTGTTGGCAGTCAGCGCGCCGACGTATTGTGTGGCAATCCTCTATACTCCGCGTTGATCATGTTTTTTTTTGTCTAGCTGGTGAAGCAGCGCGAAGTGGAGCGCAAGAAAGCGATAGCCGAGGGCAAAATGGACGACCCTACGGTCCCCAAGCGACTCGAGGACGCCATTTCCATTGTTGGTACCTGCATGGATATGTGCCCACGCTTTGAACGGTATCGCAGGGAGAGGGAGAATAATCTCTTCGAATGGGAGACGGTGTGTACACTCTCGATTCGCGTCAATTGCCGCTTTATTTCGGACGTAGATCCCTGGCACGAAACGGATTGATCACAAACGCGCGGTGAAGATGTATGAGCGTGCCGCAGGGGACAAGACCCTGCCGTCTGACTTGCGGCCACCACACGTTCTCAAGGTAGGGTTCCTTCGCTCAATGAATGTCGGCCGTCTTAGCAGCTGTGCAGAGAACTCTTGACTACCTGTTTCACGATCTCATTCCTCGTGGTGGCTTCTCCTCCACCTTCAACTTCATTCGAGACCGCTCACGGTCCGTGCGTAATGATTTTACGATGCAACACAACACCGGTCCCCTCGCGATGGAGTGCCACGAGCGGTGTGCGCGCTTCCACATCCTTGCGTTGTATTTGGAACGGGACCGCGAGGACTTTTCTGTTGCACTGGAGGAGCAACAACTGATGAACAGTGCGTGTCCTCGTCAGCTTCGGCTCTCATAAGCCCATCCCCTTGTGTTCTAGCCCTCCAATCCCTCAAAGAATTTTATAACGATCAGCGCGAGACGTACCAGTCCTCTGCTGAGCTTGAGATGCGCATCTATCATCGCCTCATTCACATCCGCGACCAAGTCGAGCGGCCAGAACCTGTCCCTCTTTCTCAGGCTGTCGCGGAGCACCCGATGTACAAACTCACCACTGCATTCCGCGCGCATGTTCAGGAAAAGAGCAAGCCTATCACCAAGACCTCACGGCTTCGCGTCGATGCGGAAGGCATGCGCATATTTGGCCAGCTGGCTGGGGAGATGCTGGGCGACGGTGGTGGGGGGAAGGGCATGGTCTTCCTTGTGGCGTGCATCCTGGAACGATTGTTCGGGAAAGGCACCGTGGAAGATATTGAGGAGATAAGAAGTGGGGCGAGTTTGGAAGATATCATCGACGGAGTTACAGGAACCAGTATCGCCGTGGAAGAAACGCAGGTGGAAGAGGTGGAAGTGGATGAGCTGGACGATGGCATGACGGACCAGGATGATATCGACATCGGTGAGGACGATGAGCTAGCAAACCAGGATCAGGTCATGCAATCTCCTGCTCCGCTGAGGCCCAGTGCATCCGGCTGGTTGGCCGAGAACTTTGGGCCCACTCCCTCTACATCTGTATTCGGGCCTCCCGCAACTACGACCGCGCCCGCCTCCGCATTCGCTAATCTCGGAGCGGCTGTACCGGGTAAAAGTGTCTTCACAACGAATTCCGCCTTCACGCGCACATCTGCATTCACGAACACCAGTCCCAGTCCCTTTGGAGTGATTCCAAATACAGTGACTGTGAACGGCAATGCGTCGGCAAATCAGAACGGTTTCGCCAAACCAGCCAATCTGTTCCGACCACCAGTGGATCCTTCGCAGCCAGAGGCGTCTTCATCCTCCTCTCCAGCTACAACCCCGACCTCCAATGGATTCGCCGTTCCTCCTCGAGTCCAAAATAATCCTTTCGCTTCGAACGTGGCCAATTCACCGTTCGCACCTTCCTCTTCCTCACCTCCTCCGCCCCCAACGCCGACTTCGAATAATATTTTCGCACCCACACCGAAACCGGCAACCATCGATTTTACTGACAAAGGCAAGGGCAAGGCCACGGACCTATTCTCATGGACCGGGACACCTCCTTCCACCTCACCGCTAAATGCCAAGGCTCCAGAATTCACGCCTTCGTCTGCTCTCTTGCAGCCGCAAGCAGCGAAACCAGTGTTTGGTGTAACGCCAATACCACTTTTCAATGGCTTCCCCACCGCAGCTTCCTCTTCCTCTTCCTCTTCCTCTTCCTCTTCCTCTTCCTCTTCCTCCTCTTCATCACTCCCTACCTCTTTCCTCTCCGCCACGTCAACGACGAGGCCTACCCTGAAAAGCGCGCCACCCTTGGCCAGAATTGATACCACCCCACCTAATATCACTACTGACGCTACCGGCCCCTCCAGTCCTATGACACCCGGCAACCCGCCCCCACTTGCCAAGGTCCAGCCTATATCCCTCCCTTCCACCCCCACTATCGCTTCCGCCGTCCCCTCGTCCTTCAGTGTCGGGCCGACTCCGTCCTCACTAATGACCGAGCCCAAACCGACGAAGGCCGCGAATCCGCTCCTCGGCTTTCTCAAGAACAGCTTGCAGACGGCTAATCTAGGTGGAAGCCCTGGTGGGAGCGGCAGTGGAATGCTGAGCCCGTTGGTGCTCGCCAGCCCGTCCACCACACCTCTGCGGCACAGCTTCTCCCCCATCAAGCCCCAGACAGCCGATACAAACACCCCTCCCGCGTCGCCGGTGCGAATCAACGGGGATATTAAGGGGAAGGGCAAGGCGCGCGCGGTGGAGCCTCTGGAAGAGCCGGAGCTGGAGGCGATGGCGCTGGCGTTCGAGCGGCGCGGGCTGGTGATGCGGCGGTGTCTGGCGATGTGGCAGAAGCGGACGACGGACCGCGCGGAGTGGGCAGAGGCGTGTAGGCAGAGCGAGAAGTACTCGGAGAAGGTGCGGCGGGCGAGGGAGAAGGGTGCGTTGAAACGGCCCAGTCCGGGTAGGCAGGCGGAGAATGACAGCAAGCGGATAAAGCTGGTGGGAAATGATGAGGGCGATATGGACGACGTTTCGACGCTTTCGACCTCGCAGAAGCGGTCGAGTTTGCGGAGAAAGAAATACGAAGCTCCGCGGACTGACGAGGATCTGGCGAAGAGATTCCAAGAGGTATGAGGGTCCCATTTATTTAGCTGCTCGAAGGTCCGTTAATTCTCGCTCCAGAACAAGGAGGAACATGCACGTCGCT
Source organism: Mycena leptocephala (assembly GCA_029378395.1). NCBI lineage: Eukaryota > Fungi > Basidiomycota > Agaricomycetes > Agaricales > Mycenaceae > Mycena > Mycena leptocephala. The sequence goes on along the minus strand of JARJLF010000700.1, from coordinate 25,131 downwards.
GGGCGCAAGGGTCCTTCCTTCAAGTCGTCCGGACGTTACTCAAAACCAAGTCCAAGTCGTCCCGATCGTCGTCGGCCCTGTGGCGGATATGGCTATCACTCAATCCAGAGAGCGACGCCACGGCAATATGGCTGGAATGTAAATTCGACGTCCCCAGTTCTGGCGGCCAATGGGAGACGGAAACTGTGTTTTCGATCCCTGTCGCGTCCAAACCTCCGCGTAGTCCAGATGCGTCCTCGGGAGGATACCCCGGTGTCATCGTGTTTGAGTGTACTCCTCTAGAGGGCGTGGAGGATGATTTAGAGCGGTGTGTGTATATCTGGAGGTCTTTCCCTAGTCTTATGCTTTCTCCTGCAGCAAATACCGCGTTCTCGACGATTGCTCCCGATTGCGCGACATAATCAAGGCGCTGCCGGAGAAGCGTCACTTTGTACCATCACTTTTGCTTTTCGTTTGGGCCACAGATGAGCCTGCTTCATCTGATTCGACAACTCTTCCTGCGGATTTCCTGGATATGGTGGGCAGGCCAGCTCGTGTTGGCGCTGTGTTTCTGATGATATCCTAGGTTAACAAATTGATCGCGGACTCTGTCATTAGCAGCTTCCGTCCCTTTTGTGTCACTGCTGCTACCACGGATTTGGATCGAAAGTTCGCCGAAGCGATCAACCTCTTGCAGCTTGATGTCGAGGGCCGACTTGTTCAATCGCTGACCTTACGCGGTACGCGACGAGCCCACCCGAATGATGAGGTGCTGACCCGTTTGCTTTAGATGTCTTCAAACTATTTGACCCCGTATTTAATTCTTTCATTTCGGAGTGGACGGAAAGCTGTGCTTCCAGCGGACATTGTAAGTTGTCTGATCTTCTCCGAATCTCGGCCCTGATTCCCATTTGAGTTGACTGGACACTATATTGTCGCCTTCTCGACGCTGCCGTCAGTATCCTAAACAAGACGGCGTTTTTGTCGATGAGCCTGGTGGGAGCGGAACCGGACGAACACGTATTGCCTGCGTTTCGACCGGATTGGAATGGGATGCGTGATAGCGAGTGAGTTTGTATGCGCCTTGTCTTACTCGCTGTTCTTACCATCGACTCTCCAGGTCCACCTTTGAGGCTGTGGCTTCATGGCTTGCCAATTCGCAACTCAATAGTCTCGCCGCCAATATTGTCGCGACGGATTTGCAATCGCATCGGGAGATGGGCAGAGGTTGGTAATTTTGCGATCGTACATGGGGTTCGGTGCTTAGAGGATTGTCATAGATTTCCCGACCTCCGCTGTTGTCGACCATCTCCGAGGTCTTGCGTTGTACCACGCCGAGACCGGTCTGGAAAAGGGCAGACCTTCTTTGTCTCTACGAAGGACATTCAATCTTCGCGCGAACAACATGAAGCGGCAGTCCAGCATCACCGAACCGCTCTGAGTCAGGCTCTGAGAATGAGTATCCGTCGGTCCCCAAGGCGCCGGAGTCGAAGCCTGTCTGAAGATACCGAGCTAACGAGGTATGTACCTGCGTCGCCTTGGTGAATTTTCCTGATATTCATTCAAGCTCGTCGAACTTCAAACGACGACGGATTTCTTCAAATTACGAAACGTCCAATCACCCCAGCCCTTCGTCGAGCCCTCCGCAAGCAAATGGGCGAGCGACACCGTCTCCCAGTAACAGTACGGTGTCTCTGACGCCGACAGATTCTTCGTCTGCGCCACGGGTCACGATTGCGATGTTGCGTGCGTTGACGAAGGATGTGAAGAGTAAATACGGAAGAGCGGGGCCATGATTCCTGGCTTCAATAGTTTATTTTTTAGTGTAGTTTTGCTTGATTCAAAATGCTTTTGGGGATTTGATTACCTAACCGACACCACGTGCTCAACTTTTTTTCGTCTCGAGTCGCGCAGACGAGGACATGTCTCGGTCCCTCTCCGCTCGCTGCCTCCACCGCACAGTCTTTTCTCTCCCCCCAACCCCGTCCCAGTCTGCTTCGCGTCCTCCGCCAGGTATTTTGTCGTCCTCTAAAAAATTCCGCCGATGGCTTAACATTTCCAGGTGCACGGCAGTATTCCTTCGCCGCACTCAAAAGACGGTCTCAGCCCGACCAAGATTATCCTAAGCGTCAAGAAAATCCGCCTCCATACCCTCGTGTAGTTCCTCATGAGCCAGGTATCCGGCTGCGGCAAGAGCAATCTTGGGGACAATCACACGAACTTCGGGAACGGGAACCACCACCCAGGGAACAGGGGAGCCGGCGACGGTTATATGAAGACAAGGGTGCGTTGCGGGAGAAAGGGAGGCGCGTGGATGTCGGGGCACGCGATCGTGAGCAGCGGACGAGAGGGGAGGGCAGCAGCAGCGAATCTGCAATGGATGACCACCGTTATGTCAGTGGGCCAACGGCGGAGCGGTCAACACGCCATGCGCCTCGATCGCCACCACCCCGTCGTCCAGCAAAGCCAGACGAGATTTTTGCGGAACATTTAAACGGGCTATTCCAGCCTCTAAAATTCCCTCCGGAACTCTCCGCGAGAGTCCTGACACACGCCAGTCATCCCGCTGCGTTTCATGGCCACAACGCACAGTTTTCGTTCATCGGTGCGTTTCCCCTGCTTCCGTTTATGCGTGAATTAAAATCTAAATGACCTTATGATAGGCCGACGCGTGCTAGAGTCATACCTCCTCCTCCTTCTGGCATCATCACCACATCTAAAACCGAGCCACGACTTACAAGAAATCGTCTCGCGCGTGCTAAACACTTACTTTTTGGGTGAGCACATTGGATCCAAGTGGGGTCTGGGGCGGGTCATGCGGTGGACACCGACCATTGCCGCGTCGATGCTTTTGGACGAGGCACGGGCAGACAAGACGAAGCTTCTGAAGGACGTCGGGCTATACAAGGTGCAGGGCGACGCAGCGACTGCTGTCGTAGGGGCGATTTTCCAGCAGTTTGTAAGTCCTTCTTTTCATTTCCTTCTGTCTTTCATTTACGACGCCACCAGGGAGCATCGGTTGCCCACCGCGTCTTCCACACACGCGTCCTTCCACGGCTTGTCTTACCGCAGGGTGGCCTTCCTGCGTGTTTTCATGCAGATGCGAACGAGGCGTGCGCACGTCTTGGCGGGGCCTATGGAGATTTGGTCTTGGATTCCGACGCGCCAGCACGGCAGGAGCAAAAGCGCGAGGCGCTGCCGTCCCCTACACCTAATAGACAGACGCTTCAGCACTAACGAGATCTCTTTACGGAAAGAAAAGTCTAGAGCAGACATCAAAGAAGCCTACGATAGTAGTTATTATATTATTATTGCATCCCGGGCCTTTATTCTCTTGTCGAAATGGCCGTTCAGGTAAAGAACTTAGTATTCGGCCGTCAATAGTGAAAAGTACGGCTTGCGGCTTGCGGCTTGCTTCTGATGGCATCAATACGGTTTGAGCCGATTGATCTTCAACTGGGCGTTTCCTCCCCGCCCTCAAACTTCCTCAAAACGTCCTCATCTGCCACACACTTGGTATCTTGTATCGGTACCCACTCCTTTTTGTTCAGGTTTAGGTTCAACCTGCTCTAGATCTGCTTTCGCTCCACTAGTACTCAGGTCGAGTTGAATTTCATCCCCACAAGGCTGGCAGACGCGATTCTGGTCGGACCTCGGTGGTTAGTAGTCTCTCCTAGACAGACGCTACAACACGAGGCAACCTCGTACCTTTAGATTGCTTCAACTCAGTGAATCTATATGAAGGGCCTTGGATATAAGCACTGTCGCATTCCTCCACTGGCAAGAGGCTTTTATGGATCCGGATTCTCCCGTGCTGCAACGCACATCTGTCTTTCACTTTCATGCATGATCAGTGAGCTTTCATTAAGATTGGCACCCAGGCCAACGTTCAAACGTCGTCTATGAGCGGGATGGATGGCCTTTTACATTGACCAAGGCAACAACCCCCACAATTCCCCTTTCACCGTATCTGGTCTCTGTAGTGGCGGTCCTGATTTTCGCCGGTGATGGAACAGCCGCCTGCACCACTGCCAGGCAGCATTCCCTGGCCTGTGCATTCTCGTCCTTGAGAGTGGGCCGACTACCAAGGACAAGAGGGAACATATTCAACCTGGTGAATTTCACTCATCTCGCGCCAACGAGCAAAACAATGGCCGAGGCCCTAGAAGGAAGATCTGTGGTCAGCGGAAGAAGCACATCCGTGAATGGATGTGCCTGTAGGATCTGATTTTAATTATTAGAAGGAGAATTTTGATACGGGTGGTCTTCCGAAGACCTTATCCCGATGTTGGAGAAGGTCAGTCTTTTTTCCTCCTTTGTGACTATACGATTGATTATTTAGCTTTCAATCCTTTTGCTTAGGTTGGGTTTGCTTCCTGGATTGTTTCACGAGGACGGTCTCAGAGTTGGAACGATGATATTTGAGCCCTCAATATTCAATACAAAAAAAGGGAGGTAAAAGACAACAACGAGCAGTGCATGGATGCTTGGAAATCGATTTTTCTATCGGCCTTGAGAATTTAGTCGTCACGGCACCCTCGTCAATCCTTCGAGCCATTCGCTTACGGAGATAAGAATTATTGCATCTCCAAAACTTGCAGCCACTGGACGAAACGTCAAAAATTCAACCGTGAGATACTTATGTTGCATTTGGTGTGGGATACGGATCGGCGGGGACCCACTCGCACCTACTGAAAAATAGCCAGTCTATCTCTGCGCCATGAATCCATCTTTCGAATTTCTGCGCGCTCTGCCCACTCCCCCAAATATAAACATCGCCGACATCAAGGGGAACGCGACCGACGAGGAGAAGCTCATCAATGCGAAAGGATTTCACCACTTCATAACAATGGGAGACTTCGGGACGGACATCAGCAAGCGCCTGAGGCTTACGGGACTCAGTTTCGACGATGCGCGGCGCGAGTGTGAGCTCACACTGGAAATCGAGGTCATTAAAGGTATGAAATCAAGTGTTGGAAAATGGTCGCGCTCACGAGGGCTGTCCAGACATGGGCAACTTTCTGGGGGTACTCCATGGGGCGTGTTCGACGCTTCTTGCGGAAATGTATGTCTGCTAGCCATCGTTGGCTTATTTTAACCTTCTCATAAACACACAGAGGTTGCAGCACGAGCGTCATCATGGTCGGTTCCAGACTGGGCGTAGACGCCCGCGTTCTGACGCGAGCCATGGAAATCACCTTTTCTTACCCTGCTCAAATGTGCGTGGTCCGCACAACCTTGACTTGAAGTTGATCATTGGCGGTGGCTCTCCAGTGGGGACACCTTGGAAATTATTTCAACGGGGACCATCTTAAAAAATGGCGTCCCGAATGCGCGCTGCGAGGTATGTCCGCCGATATTCGAAGGTAAGATCCAGGGTAAAAGCTATTGTTTGAGTGCAGATCCGGAACAAGAAGAGCGGGAAGATATGCGCCACGCTCGTGCAATCCCTTGCGAGGCCTGGCAAAGCCAAGTTGTGATTCCAAGACTTTTGCCAAGTGGGTTTAATCGACGAGGACGAAAGATGAGATTGAGGGCTCGGAGTGAAGGCAATAATCAACAAATCCATGTAAGAGGGTTTGGTAGCGCTGGCCCAAGGCTTTCAAGTTTAAAGGTACCGGCTCGTCGTACACGCACTCCCATCAATCCCACTTTATTTTTGAACATTAAATTCCGATCTCCCGCACTAGCTATTGTGACATAGAAAATACTGGTTAAAATTCAACCAAGACCAACGCACCGATCATTATCCCGTGGCCCACACAAAGTACAAAACTCTTCTCATCTCGTCATCTCAGGCAAATCAATGTTTGCCCCGCCCCGTCGCATGTACAGAGACTGGGAAGGACTCACTAGACCGCCGCCCTCGCTGCACGGGGCGGAGCCTCGTTCGTTTTTATTTCAATCCGAGTCTCTATCGATCCTACCTCTTTATGGGTTTTGGAGACCCACGACAGCCAGACGGCCATATGTTCAGTTTGTCTCGTGGACTCCGACGGGATTCCAACTGTTCCGAAGCAAGCCAAAGCTTTGGGAAGACTTTTGAAGGAAAATCACATGGAGGACCACGAAAAATCTTGTGAATTATTGACCGGAGTCAAACGCGCCGTAGTACGTCGCGCCCCAAGATTTTTATTGGACTCACGTGACCGAATCTGGGCCCGCCTACAATAAATTCTTGGGGCAGTTTGGGCGAGGCTAGAGGGAATAGACGACGCGGCGAGAGCTGGCCAGATATCAATACATATTGGGGTAGAAAGCCAAGTAAGGGATAATATTTTTGCAAGTGAATTGTTCGAAAGGAAGTAGGATTTCAAACTCCGACACGCGTCCCCAAAGAATTGTTCGCGGGGTATTTATACGCTGGGGCAGTCCTTGTCTTTTTCCTCAACCCCCATGTCCTCCATCTATCCTCGCCGGGCTACTCCGCCGGTACAAGCCCCGCCCGTCGTCGTCGCCGACGTCGAGAACTTCGTCTCCCACACGCTCAAGACGACGAAGCCGCTTCCCCCAATCACTTGGGACAACTTTTGGACTGAGCTCAATTGGCTCAATGTCGCTATTTTGACGCTCACCCCCGTCGCGAGCATCATTGGCGCATACCACACAAAGCTCCGGTGGGAGACGGCGCTCTTTTCTGCGTTCTACTATTATTACACGGGCCTTGGTGAGTCTTTTATGCATTTGACTTTTATGAGACTTGTTCTTACTCATTTATTTACCTAGGTATAACGGCGGGCTACCATCGTCTGTGGGCGCACCGCAGCTACAACGCGGGCAAATTTCTGCAGTATTTCCTCGCTATTTCCGGTGCTGGTGCAGTTGAGGGCTCGATCAAATGGTGGTCGCGCGGCCACCGCGCCCACCACCGCTACACCGACACAGAGCTCGACCCATACAATGCAGGAGAAGGGTTCTGGTACTCACATATGGGCTGGATGCTTGTCAAGCCGCGGCGCAAGCCCGGTGTCGCCGACGTCAGCGACCTGTCCAAGAACGAGGTCGTCCGCTGGCAACACAAGTACTACATCCCCTCATCCTCCTCATGAGTTTATTGTACCCACCATCATTCCGTGGCTACTCTGGGGCGACGCCCGTGGCGGTTATGTCTATGCCGGCTTCGTGCGTCTGTGTTTCGTGCACCACTCGACCTTCTGCGTCAATTCGCTCGCGCACTGGCTCGGTGAATCGCCATTCGACGACAAGCACACGCCCCGCGACCACCTCATCACTGCACTCTGCACGATCGGCGAGGGCTACCACAACTTCCACCATCAGTTCCCCATGGACTACCGCAACGCGATCAAGTGGTACCAGTATGACCCCACAAAATGGGTGAGTCTGTTATCTTTTTGACTATGAGAATGGCTTTGGCTAATTTACATTCGCAGTTCATCTGGTGTTGCCAACAGCTGGGATTGGCGTCGCATCTGAAAGTACGTACTTTCTCCCTTTCAATTTACCGAATCTAACCTTTGCCTAGGTCTTCCCCGACAACGAAGTCCGCAAAGGCCAGCTGACGATGCAGCTCAAGCGGCTGCGCGAGACGCAAGAGTCGCTCGCCTGGCCGTCGGACAGCAACGATCTCCCCGTCATCTCGTGGGACTCATACCTTGAGCAATCTGCCAAGCGCCCGCTCATTCTCGTCTCCGGCTTCATCCACGACGTCGCATCCTTCATTGACGAGCACCCCGGCGGCGCACACTGGATCATCAAGTTCATTGGCAAGGACGCCACCACCGCGTTCTTTGGGGGTGTGTACGATCACTCGAACGCGGCGCACAATGTTCGTCGCTCCGTATTTCTTCTGTTTCTACCTTGCTTATTTTTTTGGCGGATGCAGCTCCTCGCAATGAAGCGCGTCGGCGTTCTGCACGGCGGCATCCCCCTCGCGGTCGACGACAAAGTTATCCCACCTTCGCAACGACTGAAGATCGCGCGGTACGCGGAGCTGAGCTCGCCGAACGCCAGCAGCACGGCGTATTCAGACCATGACGAAAAGGAAGGCATGTTGGGATGAATGCCGACGGAAGCCAAAAAAAAAAACATCTTGAGGTACGATAGACACTATGCTTTGAAGCTCTTGCAATTATTAGATGGAGTTTGTGATACACACGTATAAGTAATTGAATGGGGTTGTTCAACAAAGTCGTGTGTACACGATTTCTTGGCAATACATGGTGCCCTTCTTGGTCACTCCTTTCTGCCCTGCGAACGTTGTACCGTTACATGTGCTCGCGACTTCCAGCTTCGCACTTGCACACGTTTGCAAAGTTCTACAGATGATACCCGCGGTGCCCAAATGACCTGCAACCCTTCGCCGCCCCGCCGGCTCCGCAACCCCGCGCGAAATTGTTTTATGGGCATTCCATTTCAGGCTCCGAATCGGAGCAATTCAGCAGGCCCACCAATCTCATTGCTGTCTTTTTGTCAACGCAAATTTTCTTCTCTCTGTCTCTGACTGTCTGTACTTAACGGGAGACGTCAATGGACTCTACGGCGCCGCCGGCCCTGCGAACCCGGACCTACAACCGTTGTTGCACGAGTGGCTAAGGCACATCATAAAGAAGTCTTCCCTCATATAACTAGAAGCTTCCTGCACTATGTCTTTGGATATTAAAATGCCGTCCCTTCCTCGCAAAACTTGAAGCAGGTTTCCCCACATTCGGTTCACTAGAATGCTTAGGCTGTCTTTTCTCCTCGTTCTTACCTCGGTCGCGCTCGTCTGGGCAGCCTCTGCGCCCGGCGGCACGTTCGATGTCCTGTCGATGAACGTCGCGGGGCTTCCTGAGATCTTGAATGGGAATGGTAGGTGCCTGAACGGTTTCCAAAATTCCGGAATCGCGACTCGTCTGGTGGGTTCTAACTTGTACCTTGGTCGACAGGCGAATCGGGGGACAAAACCACCAATACCGCGATCATTGGGCAGGATATGGCGAAGTTCACGTATGATGTTATCCATGTCAGGAGGTACCCATCCTTGTTTAGAAAGAAGAAGGTATTCCTGACGCGCCTGAAGGACTTCAATATCACGCGACGCTGTACGCGAACGACAACCATACGTTCCGCACCGCAACCTCGGGCGGGGTGCCCTTCGGCAGCGGCCTCAACACCCTCTCGAATTTTGACTGGCTCGACTTCACGCGCATTACGGTTCGTTGGTTTCCAGCTGCACAGCTCAAGTCGTACTTACTGAACGTAGTGGGCCACCTGCTCCGACGCATCCGAGAACGACTGCCTCACGCCAAAGGGCTTCACCTTCATGCGCCTCCGCATTGACGAAGGCGTATACATCGACTTCTACAACCTCCACGCAGACGCGGGCACGGAGGCGGGCGACGAGACCGCACGCGCTGCGAACCTGCAGCAGGTCGCGGATTATATTGATGTTTGGTCCGTGGGGAGCGCTGTGCTTGTCTTTGGCGACACCAACTCGCGGTACACCCGCGCGGACGACGGCATCAGGGTCTTTGGCACGCAAAATGGGCTGACTGAGTTGGTCTTCTCTCTTTCTCGTCTAGCTGAGTTTTTGTGCTGATAATGAACAGCGCCTGGGTGCAAGACGCAGAGGGAGGCGTCCCCCCGCGATCGGCGCCGCCGCTCTGGTCTGCCCGGACGGTGTCCCTTCAAACATCAGCTGCGAGGTCGTCGACAAGGTCCTTTACCGCGGCAGCAAGTTCATCACCCTCACGAACACCGGCTTCTTCTACGACACCGCGCGCTTCCTCTCCACCGACCTCGCCACACTCTCAGACCACAATCCCGTCCGAGTGACGTTTAGCTGGACGCTCGCGGCCGCTCTGCGCCAGTCGGACCTGCAGGGTGGGCCGCACGGGACATGGTTCAACGATCTCCCCAGCTTGCCCGCTAGCCCGAAGGCGAAGACGTTGACGCTGCGCGGGGGCGCAAGGCTCGACTCGGTGGCGATTTCCCTGACGAGCGGGGCGAGCTTCACGCATGGGGGGACGGGCGGAACGGCTGTTTCCCTCACCCTTGCGACGGGCGAGGCGATTGTGACCGGTACTCTGTGCTGGGGCCAGTTCAACGGCGACACGCGCAACTTTTACGCGCTGTTCACGACCTCGACGGGGCGCACGCTCACGGCGGGCGTGATGACCGCATCTTGCGCGACGATGAGCGCGCCGGCCGGGTTTGGCGTTGTTGGGTTCTTTGGGCAGGATGGGGACGAGATGGACCAGCTTGGGTTTATTTATGCCAAGCAGTAAATGTTGGTTTCTGCCGCCGTGGTTTCTGTATTTGTGTACAACAATGAGCAATCCGTCATCCCAGCGGGCCAAACCGTCCAGAATCCTACAAAGCAAAGTTACAATAAACCTCCCACCGAGCAATCCAATCTGCCAAGTGCCAGCGTATCCTCGTCATCCACGACGTCGAGCACCCCAGCAGCGCGCACTGGATTATCGAGTTCATTAGCAAGGACGCCACCACCGCGTTCTTGGCGGTTTGTACGATCACCCGAATGCCGAACGCCAGCAACACGGCGTATTCGGACCATAGGGAAAAGGAGGCATATTGGGGTGAATGTCGACGAATGCAAAAATATATATATCTTGAGGTACGATAGACATTATGCTTGGATTATTGAACAGAATTTGTGACACGTATAACAGAAGGGCAATCGGTCTTCAGAGCGCCTGCTCATCGTCTTCCTCCCACACAGAAGCCACCCGTGCGCTCCGCACAGCAGTGACCTCGGGGTGCAGCTGCCGGTACTCGTGCTTGAGACGCATCATCTTGGAGAATCCCGGGTATATGCCTGTTGCCTCCTCGTAGCGCGCTGAAAGGGGCCGCTGTGAGTTAACCAAATTCAAAAGAGGTATCCATCGCATTACTCACCGAGAGGTCGGCTATCGAGGTCAGCATCCAGGTTCTCAGCAGCCTCGAGATCATACTCGGTTATTTTGTAACGCTGAGGGGGGCGCTCAAGCCAGCGTCGTCGGACAATTCCTGGTGACTGGTCATCGTCGGTGAGCATTGGGGCTTCGTCATCTTGCTCTCGCTGCTTCACATTGCCTCCATCAGTGTTGAGCTCGTGCGCACCAGGTGGCACGGATTCGCCCTCGGTGCGTTGGCGCTTTGTGGGCAGAGGTGGATGGAGTATTGGCTCCGCGACAATTACGACACCCGGACGCCGTGCGAAGTCGCGAAGCGTCTTGACTGACGCCCGAAACAGACCCAGGCGAATCTTGCATAGACGTTTAGTGGGTTGATTCGGGCTGGAATGTTGACAACGCGGAGATGGTATTCAGATGCAAAATCGGGCATTCCTTTTGTGAGACACACACAGACCGCTTCCTCGGCGTATGAGCAAAGACGAAGTGACCCTGGTCCATGCCCTGTGCTTGAGGTCCGCGCGGGTAGTGAGGCAATTCGGCGGGGAGTTTATTCCCTCGGGATTTTGGGTAATACCGCTCATACCTCTTCGGGTCCACTAGCATTTAGATGAGCAATGAGAGTGTCAAAGAGCGACCCACAACAACCCATGGTTCCTCTGCCTCCGGAACCAAGTGACTGTTTTGCAGACGGCTACTGTCCCCAGTCACTATACAGCGACCGTCGTCCCTCTTTACTGCTTCGCTGTAAGACGAAGGAGTCGTCGGTTGGAAAGAAGCTCTGGCTCCCATCACGTCGACATCCCAATGCGGGGGAAGGAGCGGGGGCGGAGTCCATGCTCGAAATGTGGTACAGACAGCATAGGCTCTACGGCGAGCACGTCAGAATCTGGATTGGAGACCAAAAAATGGCGTGCGTTTCTCCACCGGTTACGTGATAGGTGTAGCTACCAGGCGACAGAAAAGTCTTTGCGTCGGGCGGGGTCAAGTCGGTACCGCTGTTGCTCACACGGAGAGTTCCGCCCTTGTTGTTGGCTAGAATGCGGCACGCGTCCAGAACGACGCAGAAGGGGAGACCATACCTGCCAGAGGCGGGAAAGGCAACTAGAAAGAGCAACAGTGGGCGCGGGTCGTATCCTGGATGGTAGACGAGGATGTATTGACGGATGTCGAGCTCATCTGACGCCGGCTTTTTGTGCTTGGGCGAGTCACCGGCGTAGAGGACATTCAAGTTGGTGCTCATAGGAGCTCATAAACGACATGTCACGTCACGCCGGGGCGTTACCTAGTAAGTAATTTATTATTTAACCGTTTTAATAAGTAAGATAGCAGCATCCAAGGACACAACCACTGATGGTGACAATAAAAACTCTGTAACAATTGAACCACGTCGAAATAAAATATTCTGTCCGTGTGAGCCCTTTAAAATTGGTTTGAAAATATGCAGTGAAGGTTGTGACAATTTGAGTGAGAATTGAGAGACTAGATTTTATTTCGATGTGGTTCAATTGTTACAGAGTTTTTATTGCTACCATCAGCAGCTGTGTCCCTTGGATGCATATAGATGCAGCCTATCTTACAGATTAGCTCATGAGAGGCTGCATAGTACTAGTGTCGATATCAGCAACCCTGAAGGCAATATCCGTCACTGGAAGAGATGGTCCCGGGACTCCCATCTGGTCCCGTTTGCCCCCCAAAGTTGGTCGCCTCGGCGGCGGCGTGGCATGCGTCGTAGAATGCGCAAGTCAACATAGTCGAGTTCTGTGGGACCGGTTCATCTCTGAGCACGAGCAAATGGATGGACGCGAAGCACACATACCTTTCCAATCGCATTATTGTCGTGATAGGCTTAATAGTAACCAATGAATTTTTGCCTAAAAAACAAGTATGATGGCATACCGTTTACAAATGTGCATTCTCCACTGCAGCTGCAGATACATTCTGTTGGTATCGAGACGTAAGCGAAAAACTTGATTCAGATTATCAGAGACAAACCTTCGACAGTGTCGGTGAGAGTAAAGCCGAGATAGCCGTCTGCCTCAATCGATGCGTCGAGGTCTGCGAAGGCCACAGTGTAGCACGGAGCGGAATCCGTGGTACAAGCTGCGGAATGGACGGCTCCGGAACACAGTACGGTGGCCATCCCCAGAGCCAATTCCGTCTGTGCGTAAATGCAGCCGCCATCTATTGCCTTTGTCCAATTACCACATTGGTTTGTGCAAGAATATTGCCTTGAAAACTGCGCCCGCTCCCACAGAAACTGTGCCGGCTACCACCCAGATGATATTCTGCGAAAGGGCGCCACCACCAGGTTAATGTGGACATTGGCGGCCTGCACAAGGGTTGTCGAGATTTGGAAGATCCAAGCTAATAATTGACCTCAGTAAATTCACACAAGATTGGCGCTAAGACATACTTCAGAGGCCCCGCCAGCGATTGTAATATTCGTGGGAATAGTCACTCCAGCCGTCCACTTGTAAAGTCCTGGGACAAGAACGAGCCTCCAATGATACCTTGGAGAACATTGATTACCAAGCTGAGAAAGCGAATATCAAGTTGTCTCACCAGCCTTCAGGTCCACGAAATCTGGTAGCGGCCTGCCTGAAAAATATGTAATCAGAATGAAACTCTGTCCAAGAGTCAACATAAACGACTTACTCATTGCATCGGTGTATGCAGCTTGCATATCCAAAACAGCCACAGTTAAAAGTGCAGGAGTAGGTATGGCATCGCTAGCGCCCATTGCACGGCCATCTATTTGCGACGATGTCCAAAACTGGCCACTGATATCTTGGACGAGACTGAATCCAGTTAAGGCCGCGGCCGTGATAGGACTGACTCCGACATTCCCGCCTATAATTATCTAATTAAAAAAGAGCAAATGGGACAGGGATCGAACGAATACTTACTGACAGCGGATCCTGGGACGGTGGATACACCTGTCTTGGTGAGGATTGCGAAATTCTTAGCAGTTCCCAGCAGAACTGGGGCCGGGCCAGCGGCGAGCGCGGGACTGATCACAGCCTTGTGTGACAGATATAAGCAACAAAAGAAGAAGAAGAGGGAAGGACAGGAGTGCGTACCAGTAGCATGAGGGCCACAATGTTGGAAATGACGCTGGTCATTTTCAGTGGAAGTTATGTTTTGGAATGTGGGGGATAAAGTGTAAACTTAGGGAAAGCTGAGGGTTTCGAGCCCTTAAATATGTTTGCGCCGTCTTCAAGAGCAATGACGAGGCCACGTAGAGAAACTACAGGGACCGCCGAACATGACGCAAGAGCGTATACCCATGCCACTCAGCTAAACCTGGTTTTGCCCGGATCTCCACGAATAATTGGGCCAGCTTGGGGGTGAGTAGGCTGCTTGTTAGCACCTTGGAGGAGTGGAGACGACTGAACGGAGGGCCGCTGTGCTGGGACAGACCTGCATTGCCTAGAGTCATGTTTGTGTAGTTAGCTCCAGGTTGACGTGACAGGGAGAACGATGCGGACCTGTTTTTATAGACGAAAAGATGGTGACGTAGGGATCGAAGATGGTACGACCCAGACTCGGCGTTGTTGGATTCTTTCGGCAGGATGTGGACGAGATGGACCAGCTTAGGTTTATTTATGCCAAACAGTGAATATTAGTTTCCTTCGTCGTGGTTTCTGTATTTTAGTGGGTACAAGTTACCTAAACCGTCCAGAATCCTACAAAGCAAAATAAGTTACAACTTCGAGAAACCTCCCACCGATCCTAATCTGTCCGGCACATCAACCCAACCCATCTAAGGTCCCCGTCCAACGCAACCACGGGGTATCCCGCACGACCATCAGGTGCGAAGTGGCTACGAGCGGCCACGCATCGTCGCTCTTCCTGTTTACGCAGGCTCAGTTTGTCGCTGTAGAATGCAGGGTATGAAGGAAGACGTACCCAACACCACTAACATTTCCAACATTCCGCCTCAGCACAAACGTCTGATCGATCGCAAGCCTCCTTTCGTCGTTTATGCCGAACAACTCCCCGTTCACACTGAGCATCACCTTCGTCGGCGCGTCGAGCTCGCCTTCAAGCACGACGCTGTCGTAGTCCAGGTCGATCGTCCCTGTCCGGGGCGAGAAGCGGAAGTTTTGGAGGGCGGGGAGTTTGGGCATCGTGCTCTCTACTCGTTCATTCGTTAGTTGGATGGTATTTTTTTAAAATATAAAAATATAAAAGGAGATGTGGGGTGCAAAACAAATAAACGACGAGACTAACTGGATTGCGAGCCGACCCTTGTGCGCTGGAAGGTGAAATGCGTCGGGCAGGCAAAGTTGTTGTCCCGGAAGGAGACGATGGCGTCCTCTGCGTAGGCGGCAGCGAGCGCGTCGCGATCGCGGTCGAACGTGAGGATGTACCGTTTGATGAAGTCGAGGCTGAGCTGCTGCAGCTGTTCCTGCTCCTCCTCCACAGTCAAGGCAGGCTGTTCTTCTTCAACTTCGGGGGCGGGAGTAACGTCGTCGTCCACCGGGAGAAGTGGAGATGCAGCACCGGAGGGACCAGGGATCGGGGACGTTGGGCGAGCCGGAGAAGAGGGAGGGATGACAACAGATGGATGGGGCGGTTCTGTGTCCGTGTCGATATCCACGTCGATGATTTCCTGTCCCGTAGGCACGGGGAGGCGAGGCCTTTCCTGCACCGGGCGCAGAGTGTCGAGCCAGACCGGCTCTTCGCTTATCCTATTGAACCAGTCATTAGAGCCTCACGTCATGTAGATATGCATAACAGGAGCAACGCACCACTCGAGAACCATCCCATCGTCTCTACAGCACTTGTGAGCACGCGGGGAAAGGTAATATTAATAACGCGTACCTGAAGAAATACTTCTCCACCTTCAGCCCGAGGTCGCGCAGGACGAGGCCCTCCCGCCTTGCCCACTTGCGGCGGTTTACGGCGAATTCGGGGGTGAAGGCGCGGTTGCAGTCATTTGGGACGGGGAAGTAGCGCTTGGTACCGGACGTCGCAGAGCGCCGGGGTGGGTCAGCAGGCGGGGGCGAGGGAGAGCGGGCCTCAAGCTTGATGCGGATGGGGGGAGTAGAGGGGGGCTGGAACGAAAGGCTGGGGGGCTAGGCGCGCGTGGTGTTAAGACGGCGGGAGGCTCTTCGATCTTAACGACGGGATCGACAACAGGCTCGATGCGTCGACGCTTAGGAGGTGGAGGGGAGTCGGGGATGCGCGAGGCGGTCGGGGGTGTAGTTTGTGCAGGAGATACAGAGGTGTGGGTAGTAGGTGGACGAGGTCGGGCTTTCGTAAAAGGAGGCGCCCGAGCAAGGTTGATAGACACAGGTATAGAAGGTACAGAGGACGTGCTGGTAGACGCAGGCATAGACGCGGGTATCGGGGCTGGAGGAATGCGGGCAAGGTCAGAAACGCGCATAGATTGTTCAAGATACGGCTTGGGCTGTTGGGCAACGGAATGAAGTGGAAGTCCCCTAGACGCGTCTGTAATCACAGCAGGAACGCGCCCGGACGCTGGATTCACCGAACCAGAACTACGGCCAGCAGGCCCAGAGAATTGGGCACCAGTTGAATTATAGGGAATGGGTTGGTTATGCGTAAAACGGTTCGGCGTGTAGCCCCCTCGTCCCCGGCCCCTGCCCTGTCCACGGAATCCCCATTTTAAATCTCCCGCACGCTGTGGCGGCCTGCTCGGAACCACCAAGGACGGGACTGCCCGTCGCTTGTCTATGGATTCATTTGGTTGCGAATCTTCTGCATGAGTGATCGTCGCGCCTTTTCCTGTTCCTTGTCCAAAGCCACGATTCCTCTCGAAATTCCTGGCCAAGGACATCCAGACGAGAGTAGAATCAATACAATTCGGGCGTAGCAATAGATAGCAATAAACCGAAGATGGTTGCGAACAAGCAGTGCCGTTGTTTGGCATCGGCTGTCCGTCCAAACTTGCCGCAGTCGCCCACCTCGATGCAGCATTTTGGCAAGGGCGCCGTACGGGTGGTCAAAAACTACACAAAGGGCTACTCAGACACCCAGGCAAAGGTCCGCGATGCGACCTCAAACGACCCCTGGGGCCCCAGCGGCACCCAGATGAACGAGATCGCCCAGATGACTTACAACCAGGGTGACTTTGTCGAGATCATGGAGATGCTCGACAAGCGGCTGAATGACAAGGGCAAGAACTGGAGACATGTATTTAAGGTGAGCCACGACGAATTTTCGGTTTAGTTCATATTCCGGAGCAGCTAATTACTTGACGCTCCTAGAGTCTCACTTTACTAGACTACCTCCTGCACCAGGGCTCGGAGAATGTCATCATCTACTTCAAGGACAACCTATATGTCATCAAGACGCTCAAGGAGTTCCAGTACGTCGACGAGGACGGCAAGGACCAGGGCGGGAATGTGCGCGCAAAGGCAAAGGACATCACCAGTCTTTTGCAGGATGAGGGCCGCCTGCGCACCGAGCGCCGCGCGCGCGCGAGCATGCGTGAGCGTATGGTCAAGGGCGCCGGCGAGGATGGTGAGTTTGATGCCGCCGCACATGGGGATGAGAACGGATCGCGCCGGCGCGGAGCCGGCGGGGACGACGACGAGATGCGCCGCGCAATCGAGGAGAGCAAGAAGAGCTTGCGCCAGGAGCAGCTGACCGCAGAAGAGAAGGATTTGGCTAAGGCGATCAAACTCAGCGAGGAGGAGGAGGCGCAGCGGACGCGCGCTGCCCAGGAGAGCAACGCAAAGGCGCTCTTTGACGATCAGGCTCAGCTGTGGGTATCACCCCTCCTTCGTTGTGTCTGAATTAATGATGCGGCCAGGGCGCCGCCGGTCAACAACAACCCGTTCCCTTTCCTCAATGCGCCGCCACCACAGCAGCAACAGCAGCTCCAGCCCCAATTCACCATGGCCCTCCAACCCCAGTTCACGTCCTTCAACCCGTACCAGCAGCAGGCAGAGATGGAGGTGAGCGGTGTTCTCTATTTTTAGAGTCATTCTAACGAGTCAACGACAGGCGGAGTACATGCGACAGCAACAACAACAGGCCTTCCTCCAACAGCAGCAGCAGGAGGAGTGGATGCGCCAGCAGCAAATGCTCCAGCAGCAGCAGCAACAGCAGCAGCAGCAGCAACAACAACAGGATGAGTGGATGCGCCAGCAGATGCAACTCCAACAACAACAACAGCAGCTCGTCCCACAGCCCACGGGTTTCGGGACGAACAACCCCTTTGCACCGCAACAGCAGCAGCCTGTACCGCCGTTGCCGAGCTTTTCGCCGACGATGCAGCAGCCGCAGTTTAACCTTCCGGGGACGTACGATAATGGATCGTCGCCGCAGCCGTCGTTCCAGTCGAGTCCCAGCCCGGTCCAGCAGCAACAGCAGCAGCCGGCATCGCAGTTCAAGGTGAAGGTGAACGACGGGAATAACCAGCACCTCGCGAGTCTGTTTGCGAACCGCGACGATGGGCAGGATACGTTTGGGAATACGGGGGCGCTGAGGTGTGTCTGGTGTTCATTCGGGCTCCTTATTCTAAAGTCTGATGTTCTTGGCAGGTACGGCCACACGAACGCCGGCCGCGCGATCGTGGCGCAGCAAACCGGCCACAATCCGTTTGCAAGGCAACAGCAGCAGCAGCACAACGAGCAGCCGTTTTTCAATGTTTGATTTTTTTCACAGCCGGAGGAGGATGGTTGTTCTTCAGTGTTTGATGACTTTTTTTTCCTGCGTACATTTTCTTCTTTCTTTTTTATGCTTTGTATTGCTCACATACCTTACTATTCTGAGTGGAATGGAAAAACGATTGGGTAAATTGTGCTCTTATAGCAAGTAATAATGTACGGGAAGTTTACTCTTTTTTCGTGCGAGTCTGAGTGGGATGGATATATATCGACGCAATGCAACTATTTGCCCAAGGCCAATAAAATTCGAGCTCGCCGAGCTTTCCCAGCAGCTCGCTTCAGAACTGAACGTTGCTATATTTATTATCATGACAGGCGAACACCTGCGCCGAACAAAGGACCAAACTCAACTCATCATATCCTATTATTCGCACATTTAATCGCTCTTGCCCGTTTCAGGGCCTCGTCATGTAGAGGTGATTCGCATGCCTAGCGTCTGCCTCACCGTGGCTATTGGGTCTCTCCCCTCAGAAATCCTACAGCCACTACGAATAGATTCAACCTGCGTACGCCGCGGATAAAGTCCTGGCGGGCAAGAGCTTCTTTTTTTTGCACTCTCGAGGGATATTTTACAGAAGGGCTTTAACGGGAAAAAAATTAGATTGATTCTGTCCTGCCACGTATATGTAGTGTCCATCTTGTCGCCGGCCCCAATTAGAGTGACTGACGACAAGATTGCAGATGTCCTCCGTCTTCCACGCGGTGGTGCCGCGGCGGAAACCGTACTGGCGCTCCGATTCTTGCATTGCTATATTTATTATGACAGGCAAACACCCGCACCGAACAAAGGACAAAACTCAACTCATCATATCTTATTATTCGCAGAATTAATCGCTCTTGCCCGCTTCAGGGCCTTGTCATGTAGAGGTGATTCGCATACTGAGCGTCTGCCTCATTGTGCATACGCCGCGGACAAAGTCCGCGGGCAAGAGCTGTTTTTTTTTGCGCTCTCTTGAGGAATATTTTACACAACTCTTTACATATTCGGCCGTCAATGAAAAAACAATTAGATTGATTCTGTCCTGCCTGCTACGTAGTGTCCATCTCGTCGCCAGCCCCAATTAGAGTAACCTCCTCGCTGACGACGAGGTTGCGGATGTCCTCTGTCTTCCACGCGGTGGTGCCGCGGCGGAAACCGTACTGACGCTCCTTCTGCACGCGCACGTTGGGCATCTCGACGTTGCGGAGCATCTCGGTGTGCGAGGCGGTGATGATGCACGCGTCGACGTTAGAGCCGGAGCCGAGATCGTTGAAGATGCCGGCGGAGATGGCGTCTTTAACGAGTTGGAGGGCGGCGTCTCGCTGCCAAAAGGTAAACAAAATAAAATTGAAAAGAAGAAAGAAGGGTAAACGCACAGACATGTTGGCCTTCCAGCCGCTCTCGAAGACAGCCATGGCGGCGAGACTGCCGGAGCCCATGGTGACGTACGGGAGCTTGTCGGTTGAGCCGTGCGGGTGGATGGTGAAGAGGTGTGGGCCGGACGCGTCGACACCGCCTAGTACAAGTGCTGCACCGATTTGGCCCTGGTATCTGCGAGGAAGGAAATAAGCGGGGAGATAGCTGAGAGCTTATTGACAAGTAATGAAAAATGGTGGCACTTTGCGCCACAATGGGGATCGAAAGTGGATCATTTTCATCACTTGCGAATAAGCTCGTCGCACATACGCACTGGAACAGCATCTGTTTGAGCATGGTCATGGCAGTTACGACACGCGGCTTGCGGCCGGTGGACAAAGCATGCAGCTCCATATTTGAGGATATGAGGGCGGTGGTGAATTCAGTGTCGGCGGCTGTACCTGCTCCACAGCAACGGATGTTGTCCGTGATATAGTGGATCTGAGGATGGTGAATTATCAGTCCAAAATAAAGCGAGAGACGCGCACTTTCTCGCAGTTCTTGTCGGCGACAATGGGGCCCTCCGTTGCGCGTGTGTCTGCGCCGAGAACGATGCCATCCTCGAAAAGACAGCCAACGATGGTTGTGCCCGTGCTCGTTGCTTTTGGGAGCGGCAGGCCTTTTTCGGCGATGAAGTTATTCCTAGAGATTTGTTAATCTTTTACAAGGATTGTAAGGAATGCACATACCGCAGCTGGTTGGAAAAGTCAAAGCCCGGCGGAGAGAAGACAGAGGCCATGGTGGTCAATGAATACGAAAGCGAAAGTGTACGCGTCGCAAACGCGTGACCTGTTTGTGCTATTTCCGAATCCTTTATAGCCCGGCTAGATATAAAAATATTCAGAATTTCTTGCATCTGCACTCCATCATGGTCACCCCAATAACTCCAGAGACAGCACAGACGACAGTTAGTCCCGTTGACCTCCAGCCCGTCGTGTATCGCACATATCCAACCACCGAAGCCCTTGATGCTACAATTGCCCGTGCATCCGCCGCCCAGAAAGAATGGGCTAAAGTTCCCCTTGCAGAGAGAATCGCCATAGCTCACAAATTCATCGAGGAATTCACTATAATGGGTGAGCGCATACCTGCAGAGCTAACCAAGCAAATGGGTCGGTCAGTGTGTTCTTGCTCTCAATGGCTGGATCTCATCCCTCCATAGCCCAGTCTCCCAGGGGCCGGCTGAGCTTCGTGGTTTCCTGGAGCGCGCAAATTACATGCTCTCCATTGCCGAGTCGTGCCTCTCGGACATTCCTCTCGAGGACACGGACAAACCAGGCTTCCGTCGATTCATGAAGCGCGTACCCATTGGTGTCGTTCTTGTTATCGCACCGTGGAAGTCAGTCACTCGTTGATTGGTCTATTCAGCTATACTGAGTATTCTGCAGCTTCCCTTATCTCACCGCCGTGAACTCCGTCTTTCCAGCACTCATTGCAGGCAACGCAGTTCTCCTCAAGCCGTCCCCACAGACGCCCTTGAGCGCAGAGCGGATCACCGTCGTTTGTATTCATCTAGGCCTTTTCTGGCTGAATTAATTAATGGCTGGGACAGGGTCTCCATCGCGTCGGCGTCCCAAAAGACCTCGTCGTCGCTCTGCACCTCACCTCCGAGCTCACCACACAAGTCATCCAACACCCCCTCGTCAACTTCGTTTCATTCACCGGGAGCGTCTCAGGTGGGCGTGCAGTCCAGCAGGCTGCGGTAAGCGCCCCGGGGTTCAAGGGCGTCGCACTTGAGGTTTGCTTGCCGCCTTAATCTGCCTAAACGCGGCCTAATCTCACACAGCTCGGTGGCAAAGACCCCGCGTATGTGCGCGCAGATGCTGATTTGGATTACACTACTGCCGAGTTGGTTGATGGGGCTATGTACAACTCTGGCCAAAGTTGCTGCGCTGTCGAGGTATGTACTAACATTCTATTTCTGTTCACCAGATTCACGTTGTCTCAGCGGATATACGTCCACGAGTCGGTTTACGACGACTTTGTCGCCAAATTTGTTGAGAAAGTGAAAGTGAGTCTGTCTCCCCACTGTTCTGAATTTCAGCACTTATGCTCCCAGAAATTCAAACTCGGCGACCCAACCCGGCTAGATGTCACCCTGGGGCCCGTCGTAAGCGTCGCCAGCGCGGAACGTATCAAGAAGCAGATCGCAGATGCAGTGGCCGCAGGCGCCAAGGCCCTGATCCCGCCCGAGCCCTTCCGCGTGGCCAGACAGCCGTGAGTATTCTCCAAATTTATTCACTGTGGTGGAGCGCTCACATGCGGCGCAGGAATGCGGCGTATATGGCACCCCAGGTACTCGTCGACGTCAATCACAGTAAGTGCTATTCCCGGTACCTGCATCTTCGAATTCTGTTGCTGACACCCACGCTCAGCTATGGATATCATGACGGTACGCGCTCACCCCGTTTCGAATGTCAAGTAGATGATTGTCTCACTGTGCCTCAGGAAGAGACGTTCGGGCCTGTTGTTGGTATCCAAAAGGTGCTTTGGTTGTTTGATATGGATATATTTGATTCTTACAAGCGCTGAATCTAGGTTGCGTCTGACGAGGAGGCGGTGAAGCTGATGAACGACTCCCCGTACGGGCTCACGGCGTCCATCTGGACGAACGCCGCCGAGAATCCCGAGTCGGAGGAGGTGTTCCTGAAACTTGAGGACCAGCTTGAGTGCGGAACGGTGTTTTTGAATCGGTGCGCCGTTCTTTTTCTTCGAAATCCACTGAATGACGAATGAATGGTACAGATGCGATTATCTGGATCCCGCGCTCGCGTGGACGGGGGCGAAGGATAGTGGGAGAGGGCTTAGCTTGAGTAAATTCGGTGCGTTTTTTGGTGGATGTTCCAACTCTGTTTGCTTTGGCTGACGAAGTACGGGCAAGGTTACGACCAGGTCACGCGCGTGAAGAGCGTGCACATGAAGATCAAGACTGCTTAGCGGCGTCGCGGAAATTTAATTGTGCTTTAAAGACTGTAAAAAGAACTCCGTATTTATTGAAGCCCAGATGTACGAGCTTCAGTGTGGCTCCGATACCCCAAAATCGAGGAATTTCCTATTTCGTCTATCGGAGGTGTTTGGCTCAAAGGGTGCTACACAACAACTTGTTTCTGACGCTGGCGGTTTGACCACGACGATTTTTCAGGCTCAGTAAGCTCGGTCAAGGAAGACAGCTTGGTAACTAACTTGGTAACGTACTTTTGTGCTTTACCTGAGCGATTAGGTATCGCGTGATTTGACGCGGTTTTGACGCGATGTTGCTGTCGAACTTCTAGTATAATTATCGCGGTTGAGGATGTGATATTTTCCCCACGCGCGAAGATGATTCCCCTCCTGGCGCTTCTTCTTGCTACGCTTTCCGCCTCGGCCCAGCAGGCTGCGTTCTCGTCTGAGTCGACCACTTCAAGTTCGCAACAGTGGACGGTCTTCCACCACCCCATCAAGCGTGTCGCGGTAATCGGTGCAGGGCCCGCAGGGCTCCAGGCCGCCGCGAAGCTTGTGGAGCATAATTTTACTGTTCGGCTGTTTGAGCGGGCTCCTTTGCCAGGAGGCAACTGGTTAGTATTGCTGTGGAAGGTACCGTGGAAAGACAAGTGTTGATTGTCATCAAGGATGTACACGGACGAGACGCCTGTGCGCGAGCCGTATCCGTACGTATATATCTAAATTTGCATCCCCAGTGGCTTGTAATTATTATTTATCCACTTGAAGGGACAAACCATTCAATGAAACTGCCTACATTCCGGAGAATCTCCCGGCGACACACTATTACGAGGAGGGGATGATGGTATTAGTCTGGAGGATAGATGGAAGGAGCATTGGCAACCGAGACCCCTGTGGGATAGTCTGCATACCAATTCTCCGGCGGTAAGATATAATGATTGTGCTTATTCTATTTCGACGCTCATTCGATTCAAGGTTATCACTGAAATGCCTGATGTCCCATACTTGCCCGACACGGTATTTTATAACATGCGCTCTTCGTTCGTCATGCCTGATAAATTTTATAGCCCTGGGTTATTTCTAACCATGTCATCCAACGACACGTCCGAAGTTACGCCTCCCTCCATAATCTCAATGCCAACGACTATCCATTAGACTCTTCTACGGAGCCGGTAACGTCGTACTCGTCGCGTGTCGAGAAGCTGCAGAAAGTAGACTCGACGCAGACGTGGAGGCTTACTCTCCGCAAATTAGAGCGTCTGCCAGAGACTGGCCGGATCAAGGCGCAGTGGTGGACGGAGGACTTTGACGCTGTCGTGATCGCCACGGGGCCGTATGTTTCGCCTCATGTGCCCAACATTGCGGGGCTGGTAGACTGGAGCAAGGTGAAAGATGCCGGACGGTACAGCGTGTATCATTCGCAGTCGTATCGCCGGCCGGAGCGCTATGAAAACAAGGTCTGTCTGTCTGCTGTCACTTATGTTGAAATTGGGTTGACGTGAAAGACCATCCTCATTGTTGGGGCATCTGTTTCTGCGTCTGAGATTGCTAGGGACATCTCACCGTATGCGCGGACGATTATTGCGAGCATAAGGGTCAGAGTCCTCGTATTCTCCTAGGGATCGCCGTGTACTGACTCGTCAACAGCCACACAAGGACCCCACCCATTCCAATTGCGCATTCTGCAACGGTTCCCGAACGTGACCTCATTCGTGCCCGAAATTGCGCATTTTGGGCAGCTTGCGGCGCATGACAGGGGGATAAAGGATGGTGAGATTCATCTTGTGAATGGATCTGTACTTCGGGGCATCGACGAGGTGCGTAAATGGTTGAAATATCGCTCAAGGGGAGATCTCAACACCGCGAAGGTCATCCTTGCGACGGGATATATCCATTCGAACATATTTTTGCCGAACTTGTGAGTCCTTGTGTTTATCAAGCACACCTCCTGCTCATTAGAATAACAGCACCGCCGACGGACAGCCAGCCGATTTGCATTGGACCGACATTATATCCCCGACCCCACCTTGGCATATACTAATGGTTGGGTTTTCAACTGCCAAGATACGAGTCAAAGTGTTGACTGTACCTCTAGTTCGCCCGTGGACGATAGACGATACCAGTCGTATGCCTTTGCCAAGGTCTGGGAAGGAACGGCGCATCTCCCGACACAGAGACAAATGCGGGAAGATTACGACCGTGGAAAGTATCATTTCAGAGGGTTCTTCGGCACAGGGCCGGCAGAAGCACTCTTCCGACAGTATGTCGCTTGGCTCAACAACGAATCCCTAGAAAAACGGAGGGCGGTTCGTAGAGC